>VZTV01082450.1:1480-13647 GCA_013400875.1 Anhinga rufa | reverse complement strand
CCCGGGCCGGGCTCCGCGGCCGCCGCGCCCGAGGCTGTGGCGGCCGAGCCCGCCCACCTGCGGTCCCACCGCAGCTTACAGCGCGGGTTGTTGCCTCCTGCAGGCTCAGGGGAGAGGAAGCTCGGCAGCGCGGAGGCAGGGGTCGCGGCACCGGCACCGGCACCGGCACCGGCATCGGCAACCTCTGCGGCTCAAGTGGGTCAGGCCAAAACTCGATCTGGTACCCGTGCGTCGAATTTAAGCTCGCGTAACTGAAAGAGCCTGAGGAATTTAAGCATCTGTATCTCGCTGTGTCTCAGCCTACAGACTGAAAGGGGAAACTCAAAGAGTGACCAGCACCCACTTTTGTTTGGCTTAGCAAGGGCATCATCCAAATGAGGTAACCATCACCATGCCTTCTGAAGGAAAAGAGCCTATGGTAGACAAAAAAAAATTGCACTAATTTCACCTATGGAAGCTGTACACTAAATGCAGACATAAGAAGGTCCAAAACCATCGGACCATCCTCATCTTACATGACTCCAGCCCTAACTGCTCTTAGACATGGCACACTCCCCATTTAATGTAACTTTATCGTTTCTAGAGCAGGACCGTCCTTTTCCAATTGATCTCACAGTCAGTAACTGCTTTGCTCTGAGTCTCTGCCATCTGGACCAGACCAACAGGATGATGAAGGACTAACCGTGCTGTCTCTGAAAATTGAAATCGGGGGAGTAGGGTGATGATGAACTCTGTGGCTGTGCAATTCACGTGTTAGCTAATCCAAGGAAACCCTCTGTTGCTATTCTGCCTCCTCTGTCCCAGCTCTTTGTATTCCACAGCAGCTTTCAGCACCTCTGCTTCTTCTGGGTTTCAGCAGTGCTCATCTTCCAAATGCTGGAAGATGATGCAAGACATCCCAGCCTGTCCTCACTCTCCTTGGTGTTTGTTTGCACCTGAGTGAGGAGAGCAGAGCAGCTAAAGCTAAGAGGAAGAAAGGCAGAGACCAGCAAGAGACCTCTGCAGACCAGCTTGTGAAATCGCAAGAAGTGGTCAGTGCGCAGCCCTGGGGAAAGCACCCGAGCCTTTCCCTGGCCAGGCACCCATCCTCACTTGGTGGCCCGCTGGCTTCTCCTCCTTGCTTGAGCCTTCCTTTTGAAGATGCTCCTCTTCACCCACCCTGCTTTCCAGGGACTTCTGCATCTGCTTATCTCTCCTGCTGCTCTCTGTGTCTTCGTGCTATCTCTGTGCAACCTCACCTACAAGCACAAATTCAAATTCCCTTTCCCTGGTGATTTACAGATCTGCTTCCCTACTCCCTCTATCCCGGTGGAGGCCTGTCCCTCAGACGCCACCCAAAAGACACCTGCCCCCCAGCTGAAGCCCAGTGTGGTGGGAGCAGAGCTGCTCAGCTGACAGCCCTGGGATGTACCACATGGCCTCAGGAGCATGCTGCCTGTCCCACCGGCACCCCTAGGAGACATCTTTGGCTCAGACTTCTTCTCACTTCCTCAGTGATTTTATTTTTTTTCTGGATTCCATCTTTACACTGTGGCCTTTCATCTCCTTTCAGCTAAAATTCCTGTGCAGGCTTCTGGCATTTCGAATCTCAGCTACTCCCACCTCTTTTTCTTTCTGGCCTCGATGAACACTGTCTCATCCAACTTGTACCCAGCTTGAACGCTGCTACGAGCATCCTTTCCTCACAGGTGGCTTTGGCTCTGCTGCTGCTGCCTCTGCCCCCCTTCCCCTGCTCTGCTACGTGCAGCAGAAGCCCCTTCTCTCTGCTCTCAAGGCCTTCCAGTGCATCACTCACTAATGAGATATAATTTCTGCCCTCAGCTAGCCCTTAATACAAGACTCACTTGTCTGCCTGATAGATTTTCAGACAAGCACCTTTGCCCATTCACTCCCACCACTCCTCAGGCATGAGATGGGCACACCACAAACACCCGCGCAGCTGCTCCCTTGTCTTCTGTCAAAATCATCATTAAAAGCCTCCGGGATGCTCTCAGAAAATCTTTACTGTGGAGTGCCCCTGTGCTGAGCTCATTTCTGATCTGCCAAATGCTGCTGTTCCATCATTTTCCTCTGCTTTCCCTTCTCTTTGCCTACTTTGTCATTTCCCATTGCCTCTGCTTCGGTGCTAAGCTCTCCAGCACAGGACCCATCTTTTTTCCTTAACCATTCAATACTCAGTCTGGCGACGTCCTAGTCCTTGATTAAGATTCCTAAGAACTATGGTGATATGAATAGTAAATCATTAGGATCGATTCCCTGGTGCTATACTGTCACTTTAGGCATTTGCTACAGCTCCTGGTAGTAATTTGTGTTTAACTTTGCTTCAGCACCTCAGTTCTGAAGGTAGGAAATGTGTGACGTTAGTTATCTCTGATCATTTCTGGCATTAAAAGTACTGGTAGATAACCCATAGAAATTAGTGTCATAATTCCTTTTCTCAGAATGAAGATATTGGCTTCTCTAGTGTTACATTTTTTAACCCATTTTTGCTGAAATTTAATGTGGTTATTTAACTTTCGTTTTCTTCCAGCTGCTAACCCCTCACCTAGTTCAAATGATTCATCCCCACTGCATTCACTGCCCAGGAATGTTGGCTTTCAACAAACTACAGCAAATAATGTAAAATAAACACGAGTGTGCTTTCATCTCACAACAATCTGGGTTAAGTACATATTTCACACACTGCACCACAGGATATGTTAAATTAAAATCAGAACCACCAGATTTAAAAATCCAATCCAATTCAAACCATTGCTGAGTTATTTCTGTGTTCACTTATAGGCAATAGCGGGCATGAGTAACAGCCATTGCTTTGTTAACCCTAAACTGAGCCATTTGACAATTTTTTTCTCCATTAGTTGAGGAAAACCAAGAATTTTTATTTGAAACTACTCTTAGTAGAAACCACTCTTATATACTGTTGAGTATCCTGATCTCCTTGAACAAATCTGAGAGCCTACAGATAGTCGTGTCTCCATCTTCCTCTTATTTTAGTGTTCTGCATTTTCAAAATTACTTTCAATCACACTCTGAAAACGCAACCTGGAATGGCTTCCTTGAAATGATAAATGCATTTTTAAATGTCTGCTGCTTCATGCTGCCAGAATCAAGCAGTCTGGGTCCTGCATTTATTCGTTTTCTAGTCAAAAGATGTAGGGAAGCTACATTTGAAAAAGAAATACTGTAAAAAAGAGGTTGTGGAGACTGGGATCTGACAGGAAAATATCCATGTACTGGGCAAGACTCAGATTTAATGCACTCCTACTCTAGATTTCCATAGCGTAACATTTTATGAATCTAGCTTCTCATTCCAACAACACTAGGATAGGAACCATGCTCGGTTGTTGATTTATGTTGAAGATATGCAGAATAGGCATTATATCTCCTTTAGACTTTAAATGCAAGACTAGAGATTCCCTTAAATTTAGAAAGGGTCTCTTTCGATGCCACGTTGCTATGTTTAGACTTTAGCAGAGTCTAAAAGCCAGAAATTAAATTCTGGGGCTAGCAAGAGGAAAAAAGAATTATTGTAGTCATCTCTTTGCTTTCTCCATATTATAGCTTGACTAGGCTATTGCTTTCCCTCTGAGGTGTCTGCTTGAAGAGATGAACAGGGACATTTTGGAGAGCTTTGCTAACACTTCACACTCCTTTGACAGCAAGACTCAGCTTTGCCTGAGTTGCTTGGAGGGATCTGCGCTTATGGGAATGACTGAAGTGTCCTGGGGATAGAAAAAGAAACCGTTTCAATAGGTTAATGGTTCCTGGATCCTGACGGATCTACCACTTGCCAAAATTTCTTGCTTTTCTTCTTTCAGCTTTCATGCTGCCGTAAAGCTAGACAACATCTTTCCCTGACCAAGGAAAAACATTGACCTTTAACTGGTGTTGACAAATACAGCAGAAGACAAATCCAGATACAAATATTTTCATCCATTGCCACAGAAACTCTTTGAAAGCCGTATAGCCCTGTCCAGTCAGCTGAAATGTGAACGCAGTCGCTTGGCTGAGAACAGATGGAAAACCTTTCTCTCACTAACAAAGCAGCACTATGTACTCTTCCACCAGCACAGGAGGAGAAACATCTCTGTTCTCGCAACCCTGCTTTGTTTCTCTTTTACGTCAGGTTTTGTATAAGGAGGAAAGTGATGAAGCTTATTCTTAGGACTAGAGGTTGGAGGAGGTGGTGATAAGAAGAGCAGAGGAGTTGGTTTTAAAAGATGTGCAGGTTAGGCATTTTATTCTATCTGAGACTTTGAGACACAACTGAATGTTTGTATTCCCAGAATTAGAACAACTTTTTTACAGCTCTACTGCTGTAATTTAGGTTTAGAGGTCAAACCCCTGTACTGCCACAACTGGTATTGGTAAGAAAAGAAGATAAATAAGCTGGTAGTTTTTCCTCCTTCAAAACTAAAAAAAAAATAATATTATAAATGTCAGTATTTTCAGAAGTACGGGAAAAACCAGCCTAAGGGATTTTCTTAGTTGGCTTCAAAGATCTTTGGATGCAGTTCTTGGAGCCAATACTACTTCTAGAGCAAAATGTACTAACAAGGGAGAAGAGCACTGAATCTCATAGCCACTGTAGAGCAGAGTTAGATCTTACTGCATTCCTGTGAAGGTCTACACACTCGATTAGAATAGCTTTTTGGCTTCTTTCAATGGTTGGAGCCCTTATTCTTTAATCTCCAGTTGTGCCTATATTACAAGTTAGGAGAGTGGTAGAGCAGGCTTGTGCTGGGAGATGGGGAGCAGAAGCAGATAGATCATCAGGAGAGGAGAGGGCTGAGGGAGACCCTAGTCCAAGTTTTGGTCCAAACACTTCTCTTTTCTACCACTGATTGGTAAATCATCCACAGTATCTCTATGGGCCAGCCCGCTAACAGAGCTGCATGGAGATCTTCCATGGTAGCTTCTTCCCCACCAGAATAATAATGCTAATTTGTTAAAAACAAAGGGTTTTATCTAAGTGGGGCAAATTCAAAGAGAACTCATTTTGAAAAACAAATTTTTAGAGAAAGCCTTCCAAGAAAGTCTCACCTGAACTTTCTGGAATCAAATGTTTCATTTTTTCAATTTGAAAAAAAGTTTTACCAGGGTTTGACTTTTATTTTACAGTACATGAAAAAAAATTTTTTTCAAGGTGGAGTAAGAATGAGACGCTGTGTTTTTATCAAAATGAAACATTGAGAGCTATTCAAAAAGGGTTTTTTACCGATGTTTTCTGGGGGCTTAGTTTGATCTCATAGGAAATTTGGGAGAAAAATGCTCTGCCTTCGTTCCATTCTGAAAAATAAGAATTTTTCAATCCCATTGCTTTCCCTGTAGACCAAAAAAATCCAGCTCTCACCCATCCCAAATACTCAGGAGCCTGTATCTTTTGCAATGGCAGGACTGGAGTTGTGCTGCGGGTGCTTGGTGGGAGCATAGCCAAAGAAAAGCACTGTGCTGTCAGGGGAATAGAAACTTCAGCTCGTGGGTGGGAGTGGGTGAGCCTGAGAATTACCCATGCTCGTCTGAAAATTGGCAGCCTGGCTGGAAAGCATCCAGGATCTCCAAGTGCCCAGAGTGTACAGGCCAGCCCAGGAAACAGCCTGCTTTAACAGCTCCGGGACACCCGGGAGGCCTTTTTTAGTTAAGTGCAAACCTTTACTCACACGCACATGCCCCACCTTAAGCAGCAATCCAGTCATTCTCAAAGAATGTCTTAAAAATAATTAAATGACTTTACATTATGTTCCAGGAGATTAAATTTTTCTGCCTTGCATTTCTTAAAGCTACCAGCTTATAAGGTAGCATGTCAAAGTAACAAAAGGTCATATGTGGCACTACTTTCTGCCTCCAACAAAGAGGAGTAGCCTGGTACCTTATTACTCCTTTTCTTTGCTAAGTAGAGGAAAGACAAAAACTACAATAGTTTTAGCTTAGGCTAGGTAGTGTCCCCTAGTCTCTTTAATGCAAGTGCAGGATGGTGCATTTGGGATCGCTTTACCTCCTGTTAAGTCGTGGATGTCTTCCAAACATGTGTTGAACATCAAAAGTGTGTCCTCCTCAGGTGGAATTTGGAGATTCCCTTAATTTCTCCAGTACTTGTAAAAACAAACAAATAAACAAACAAAACCAGATTAAAAGTAAGGAAAGGCTCTAAATAATGCCAGTGTGGTATCACCTGCTGGGCTTGGGGGGCTGTTTTGTTTTTCTTTTCAGTTTTTCCACTTTCATGAGACTAAAATATCCATATTTTAAGACTATCTGTGCTGGAGAAAAAAAAAATACGTCATCAGCAATAGGCAGAAACAGCTGCTAGAAACAGTTTTTGGAATAATGCACTGTGAATAAATGCCTCAACCTCATGGCGAGACAGAAAGGAGAATAAGTGATGGGGCAGGTCAGCCGGCACCCTCAGCAAGGTGCCTTCAAGGCAGGCTTGGCTTGTGCATGGGCAACATGGCCATCCCTGCCCAGTCTGCCCAGCCCTTGGGCTCACCAGTGGCTCGGACATCCCTGCACCAGTGATGGTCGGGGCACCAAGTCCTGGGTCACAGCCCAGCTCCACTGACAATGGCACAGGAGTTTGGTGCAGCACTTCTCCACACTTCTCTTTCCCTCTCTCTTATGCCACTGTTACAAGCTTCTTTTTTTGTAATGCTTTTCAAAACAGCTTAACTGTGATTCTTAGAGGAATCTCAACTTTCTTTTCATATTAAGATAACGAAAAATGCAAGTGCCATTGTTGACCACTACTCTACATCCCAACCCCATCCCTGGCACCCCAAACCACAGTACAGATGCGGCTCTAATAACATCTCCTGGGCAAGCTGCTAGTCTCCTTGGTTGGAGAAAGGATATAGAGAAGAATAAATATCTCAGGATAAATGAAAAAGCTTTTCCAAAATTTCCTCTCTCTTCTGAAGTGTTTGATGAAAATATTATCGAGCGGGAAATAGGGACTAAAAGAGAAAATGACAGTCTATGGGCTTTGTGTCTGACTCAGAATATGAAAGATGAGAAAGGAAAGAAAGACAAAAGAAAAGGAAGAAATAATATGAAAATTAATGAAAGAGAGGAAATGGCCAAGATATGAAAAGAAAGTGAGAGACAAAGTGGCTAACAAAAGAAGGAGAAGAAATTCTGAAGGAAATACATGAGGCTGCAAAATAGTAGCTGTACGTGTCTCTAGTGGAAAATAGTCATTACGGGGCACGTATAAGCAAATATGACATTAAAAATTACACAATAGCAGATAAGTAAAGGCTGTGGGTAGGTCTGGATAGTTCTTCTCCAAATAAGGCAGCTGAAAGTCAGCGTTCCCTTATTGCAGCTATTGTGAAGCTAAAGTTCACTTGTACTGAAATGTTTCCTTACTTTGTATCATAGCCTGATAAGTGATTTGTTCCACTGGGAGAAAACCTTTTATCACCATGGCCCATGTGTGTTTTGTTGGCACAATATCTGAAGTCCAATTATTCAATATAGTTTTTCAGCTGGTGGGTATTTGTTTGAATTTTTAACAAAGGCGGGGTAAAACAGTGTTTTTGAAAAATTCTGTTTTGCACTTTCTCAGCTCTTCTTTTGCTACTTTTTCTCTCTGTCTAGAGCCAAATCCACTCCCTAATGCACTTAGGGACTACAGCCCTTAAATCAAAAATCCTTTGAGTATTTGTAATACTCTGCTCACCCACAGGCATGCTGCTTCTTCCAGTGGCCATTCCCACTGCCACTGTGCTGATGGGCTCTGGACAGGCCAAGCCCAAGCAGTCACTTCTGCTTTCATCAAGGGACCACTGCAGGGACTATGCACGTAGCAAAACCAAGTGCCATAGCTGCTGCAGTGCAACTGCTTCTCCCAACGCTAGTGCAACCATTGCTTGGTGATAGCTTTGACAACACTCTCACACTTGTTAAATTCCTCCTCTCCTTGATTTCATATGCTGAAGGGTAGCCAAAGCCACAATCTGTGATCTTTCTACCTTGCAAGCATCTTCTAGCCACACTGTTTAAGAACCATGTGTCCTGTTACAACTAAAACTACCTGGAAATGGCACAGAACTTTTCCAAAATGTGCCATGTAAACAATGTGCTTTTTTCAAGATGGCTTTTTTTTCTCCCAACTCTATTTACACAGTAACTTTTATTTTGCTGGACTTTTTTCTCTTCAGTTTTTGAATAATACAGGCTTTACATTAAAAAAAAATATATATTAGCCCTTTCCTTTGCCTGTTCAGACATATGTGCCTCTGTCTAAACTGAAGAGCATCAGAACTTTCTAGTATAAAGCACCTGACGTTTTATGGTAATAGTACATTTGACCATTTTGACCAATAGTCTTTGTAACTGAAAAGTACATAGAAGTTAGGCAAAGGTTAGGCAATATGTAAACATTATGCACCAAGGGAGGCTGGTAATAACTGCTATAAATCACAGACTTGGTAAAATCTAGTGGTGGACTAAGCACCCTACATTCCATAAAGAAACAATTTTCTTTCTTTGCACCCCCCAGCATCCCTTCCATTTAACGATGGCTGACACGATCAAAACCATCCCCAAGCCACTGGCCATGTGTCTTGAGATGCACCCCTAGAGATTTCCTTGGAGCTAAGTTGCAGATCAAGACACTGGAGTGCTGCTTGGGCAGCTCTATTAAAAATCAGTCAGAGAGTGAAAATAAGGAGAAAGCAATCATACAGCAAAAAAGAGTAGAAACCAGGACCCAAAACTTCTTTTGGACAGAGAACTTATGGAGAAGTCTAACCATGATTTCCCAACAAGGAATTGAACTTTTTGTTTGTTCCCACTGGTCCAGGAAGAAAAACAGCACAGGATAAATAAACAGGATTGCCCCAAATAAATATTTGTCTCTGAGTATCAGCATCAAACCATCCTCCTGGAAACAAACTGGCAAGATCCTGAATGTTGTCTCTTCTGCTGGGATGAGGGAAATACTGCATGCAGTCACTGGACAGCATGTGGACTTAAGAATGCAGAACTGGGGAACTGGGACATTGCAGTTAAGACCTGTCTCTCCTTCATCTGGAAAAATCCTCAGGTCTAGATAAGAAAATGCCAGTGAGAGAGAGAGTAGCATAAGGTCAGTCTCACTTCTCAAGGTGACATGCCTTCCCTTTTCTCTGAGCCAGTGCTGTTGCCCTGTTGAGCTGGCTGAAAACCGAAGGGAATTTTGTCATTTGAAACTGTTTACATTTCAAACAGAAAGACTTTCAGATTTCCTACAAAGCAGAAATTTCATAACTCTGAGAGCTGTGGAAAATACTTAGTGCAGTATTCTGAGACTTCATTTAAAATGTTGTTATATCTTAATGCATGGGTTTTCATTTGTCTATTGATTAAAGGCCTGGCAGCAGTAGCACTAGTCAGTGCCATGACCATGGACCACTAGCAATCCCTCTGAAACAGGGTCCCTTCCAACCCAAACTGTTCTGTGATTCTAGGACGTTTCAGTGCAAACATGTTACAGTGATCTCGGGAGAGTGAGAAGGATCAATACGATGTTCAATGGGGAGCCAGCAGGCACAATGGGGTGATGGCATTGCACAGCTTGACAGGTCCGTCCTTCTGAGCTCCTTTCAACTAGGGCTCACTGTGAAGTCAGAGTGCTCCCCAGTGTACAAGTTGGAAGTCAAATTTGCACAGACACAGAGAAGACATAGGAACACAGATTAGCTACAACTCCTGTAAAAGCTTGGATTTTGGCACATTTGGCACATTTTGGCCCCCTGGCATAACAATCCTTCTTTTTATCTAATTATTACATTTTAGAGGTATGGAATGGGGAAAAATCTGTCGAATCACCGTTCCTATACCCCTCCTACCACAGGTGACTACATCCTATAAGGATCTTCAAAAACCTGCTCAAATGCCACCTTAAAAATGTTTTTTGAACAACATGGCTTAACACAGATATTGAAACCTGAGGTCCTGATAACATTCTGACTGCAAGCTTTGAAGTAACTTTTGAAAGTAGTACAAGAGGGTTATTTTCTGCCATCAGATGACATGTTACTGTCCAATGACATTTGCCTTCTCTGAGTGTAGCACACTGTGATTAAGTGTGCTGTTTATCTTCTGTTCACAATAATTTGTAAAGACCTTAAACACCTGTGCCACAACACCAGCCATCCCTCCTATTCTCCACTGTTGTCATTTATCTTTAAGCTCAGTTTAACATTCTTGAGACAAATCTGAATGCGTGGGACAGCATAGTACTTGTTCCAGACACGTTCAGTGAATGCAGAGGTAGGATTTTATAAACATCTCTGAAATCCCATGCTACATTCTGTTGTGATCCCTCCACCCAGAAGTTTTATGAAACAGTCAAGTTTCAAGGCCAGGAGTTACCATCACGATCATCTACTCTAACCTCCTGCATAACATCTGCAGTAGTTAATCTACTCAATCTTTTAATACCCCTAAGGGAATTACTGTTCCCTCTTATGTGAATGAACTCCCCTGAGCCAAGTAACTTCTGTTTAAAGTAAAAATATTCCTCAAGGCAAAAAAGTCCAGCCTTGCTTGCATCACCTTTCAATATAAAATACCTTCTCTTTACATTAGAGCTAATAAACTATGAGCAAGCCATCTGTGGACTTTATCAGTATGCTAAACAAATAGAGCTTCAACTCTGTCTCTGTGTAGCATATTTTTCCACATATCCAACGCTTTTTGCACACCCTCCTTGAACCCTTCCCGGTCGGACACGTTCATTTTGAAGAGGATGCCAGAGAAGACACAACAATCTGGAAAAGGTCTCGGAGTCTGGCTCAGTCCAGATATCCCCAAGGGCCAACACTCTTCTCTGGAAATCTGTAGCATGACTTCCCTGTGCTGCCCACAAGGAGCTGCTTTAGGGCCTGGGAAACGTGAAACATTTCTTTGAACCTCCATGAGGAATCCAGGTAAAAGGCGAAGGTTACAGACCAAAGCTCTGGGGATGGGAACAAGGGAGAGAACTTGCTTTTGAGGTCACTTCTTTCTCACCAGTCCTGACACAGATACCTGTTTAGGAGACAGGTTTTTATATGTACATTGTCACAGCATTAAGGAGCTGCAGATCAGGGTCAGAGCCCCACTGTGCTGGACATTACAGATGCAAAACCTAAAGCTGCTCCCTGCCCTGTGAACAACAATTCCTATCATTTTTTTTGCTACAGACTCAGAGTGCTCATAGGGCTTTTGTTTACTGTTTGTCTCACTGTGGTTCAAAGTAAAAATTATAGTAATGATCAACCCAGTTCTTCTGTGTTTTTTTAATCAGTGCCTTATTTGCTTTCTTCCAACCCTCCAGGAGTGTTTCCAGTGGTTCAAAGGGCTTGTAAGCTAGGACATCAGAAAAGCAGGTCGTCAAGTCTAGCAGAGTTGTGTATAGTAAAAAATGATAGTAAAGACTTGGTTTTTTTCTGATTTTTTTCTAAATTTTTTCATTCCTGACCTATATTAAAAAGTTGTATAAAAATATTGATATTATAAGCAAAACAGGGAGGATCAGGAGCTTTTTACAGGTATTAAAAATAATGATTTAGCATTTCATTAGTGTTTACTATCCTGTCTAATTCTCAGTCACAGCTCTGCTCACCATGCCTGGCTAGTAAATGTGTTCAGTAAAGAAACGGGGGCTAAACTCAATAGGAAGCAGTTGTGGAATACTTTTATGATAGAGCAGCTTTGTGAAAGCAGAAATTGTATTCATTGGTTTCACTGTGGAAAAACAGTGCTGGGATGTGGACTAGGAAAAATTAATTGATACATGCTGTTACTCCTCACTTTATTCTCTGAATAATAACTGAGGTGAAGTCAAGCCATGTCATTCAATTCTGAATTTGTTTAGAAAGAGGCCGAGGAGTGAAGAAGATGGCATCCCATCTGAGGTTTGACTTGCATCTCATAAAGAGATGGGGAAGATGTAACAGAACTTAATGCCTATTTAATATGGTGGATTTTGTTTCAGTTCCTCTCTAGAAATAAAAATGTGGTCTATCCTTATTTAAGAAAGAAAGGCTGTGATAAAAATGATGAAGAGGTAGAGGCCATAGTGGGAAGACCTGGATCCTGATGGCCTCTCTTCTCCAGCTGCTCTCATAACTCTTGTTTTTCTCCTGTGGGGACTCAGCTGGCCTTGGATGTGGCTGCTGTTTGTGATTTAGCAGATG
>VZTV01082440.1:18298-30609 GCA_013400875.1 Anhinga rufa | reverse complement strand
GCAATGTTAGAAAAAGGGAATATTCACTGAAAAGTATATACATTTCAAAAAGCTTCTATAATTTTACTGTTTTCTTGTGTTCAAGTGATTTTCTCAGCAAATATCAGTGTCTGTTTCTTTGCCTCCATGCCTTTTTCATTTTAAAGTGAAAATTAGCAACATGCCCGGGCTTTGTCCCAGAGGGGGGTTCGCTCTCAGCAATGGCTTTTATGCAACCTCCTGATGTATCTTTTCTGCCTGTGGGAGAGCTGCCACTCTGCCTGGTGGCATTTCCAGTTCAGGGTTTAGGCGTAGAAGCCGTAGCACCCTTGCTTAACTTCAGGGTCCCCCGAGAGTGATCACAGCCTGCTCTGAAATAAGGACATAACTTTTTATGGGAAGTTTAAGCAACCGGCAGTAACTACAGCTAGGTGAAATAATGTTTTTATTGGCTCTCTGAATATGGGAGGTCAACATAGCTAGGCCAAACGTGTCCAAGTCTTTCAGGAGCAGAAGGGATATGCTGTCTTTGTTGGCTTGCAGTCTTCCTGGTTTATTCCAGCTTGTCTCTGCCCTTACCTCCTATTCTCTTCCTCAGCTGTTAGGGTTGGGGGTTTACCTTAGAGTTGGATTTTTTCCCCACACACGTAATTAACAACAAACCTTGAAATGAGCATCAAAGTAACGTACTGCATTTGAGGGTTGTTGCTTTGTTTTTATCCAAGATAATGACTTGCAGTGTTGCCCTGTTCTGTCCTCAGCAGCCCCACTTGTCCTTGTGCAGAAGCAGAGCTTGGGAAATGGGGACAGACGGGGCAGGGAGAGTGGGCTGAAAGCACCATGAGCCAATCCCGTACCCCTGGTCGCACACCAGCTTGACTGCATGCCACAGCACACATGGTGAAGATATTTTTTTTTTGACTCTTCTGTTAGAGCCATGTGTTTACTTGATTAGTCTATTATGAGTCTGAAGGGATATCTGTAGCTGGAGTNAGTTAAAATCCTTTTTTTTTTTTAAAAGTTGCCTTAGACAGCATGATATTTCCATTTTGTACAAGTGCTGGACTTTCCTTTTGGTTTCATACATTTCTAGCTATTGTAACACCAATTCAGCAAAGCAAGTACTTAACTCCAATTGTTTACACACGCTTAAACAATATAAAGAGTCTGTGCTGATGGGCAAGCACACTCATGCTTACCCATGGCTCATACATGCAAGGGCTTGTCTAATTCTGTGACAGCTTAAATGAGAGGTTTAATTCAATAACATTAGTTGTACAATTTAAAAAACACAGCTTAAATGAGTGTTAACAAATCAGAGTGGCTAAAGACATTTACCTTTGTTTTAAAATGTAGTGTATATGAACTGCGATTAAGAAATCAAAGTGAATAGTTTGGAGCAAAAGGTTAAGTTTTCTGTAAGCGAAACACTGCTCTGTTTATGTAAGTGCCATTAACAGCATAAACTTGGGAACAGCAATAACACTTTTACATATTGTTTTCAGTATTAATGTTTGGTTTTTCCTTTATAAGAATCTTTGATGTCTCACCTTTTCCTGTTCAGTGTACAGTTCCTGAGGGGAAAATATTTTAATTTAAGAAAAATTGTATGGAGGAAATATACTAAAATAGCACCTTTTGCCCAGCAGTTATTGCTGGTATGTCACCCTGTCCTTTTAACAAGCCCATATGATAGACCTGAGATGTGTAATTAGTCCTTAATAAGGGCTTTTTGAATGTGAAATGTAATAGCTTTGTGTTACACATTACACATGCAGATCGTCCGCTAATTAAATGTCATTTTTTCACAGTCACTTAGAGAACTGCTGCTGTGTAGTCATAGAAATCATCCTGTCATTGTTCTTCGGGAGGTGGAAACCTATATCTGTTTGTATGCAAAACAGTCGTGAAGAGTTTAAAGCCCTGTTGACAGATCCCCGGTGGAGGGTTAGCTCCACTGAATCACAGGGGAGCGTGGCTCACTGTGCTGTGACAAAGGTCACCTCTGATTCTCATCCTCTGGTGGTGGTTGGTAGGTCTCTTGCCCTACTTCCATGCGCCTCTTTTACGGGGCTTACTAGTTGTCCCTCCAGGTGAGCTTTGTGCTACCTTTCCGTCCACTGGGAAAAAGAAAAGTCTCCCTACTTTTTGTGTTTCCTCCCAATTTCTGTATCCTGTCATTCCTCACAGGATTGTCTGTCATTCTTATTTTCCCCTCAGATTATAAAAATCATTATTTTTTGTTCCCTCCATGCCTAGTTCATACAACCTCCTGTTGCCCTCAGCTGTCCAAATGTTCTCAGTGTGCAAGTGGATGTTGGGGGCAGAGGTGCTCTTGGGTTGAAGAGCATCAACCCCCACCAGTGTGCTGTCCTCCTGCTGTTCATGCTTCCTACCTCTGTACACCTTTACCTTTCTGCCTCAATCTCCTCATTTTTAAAATACAGGTAATAGTATATTTTCCATTACCAAGGAATTCTATTGAAAAGTGTGGTGCAAATGGAAAATGGGGCCAAGCAGACGCAGCACATTTTACTTTTAGCGTTGGAAAGTTCAAAATGTGTGTCAATATGTTATGAAAGGAAATAATTCAATTGATATGCCAATTAATGTCTTTGTTAGCAATACTTAAAGGAATTAGTACCACTTCATTTTGTTGAAATCACACGTATTAAAGTAATACCAAATGAGGATCACTTGATAAGGAGGGACAATTTTATCCTTATGTCATTGGACTGTTGTTTTTAATCTATGATCTGTGGATTTTATTGTTACATGATTATTTCCCAGGGGGTTGATGAAGAATAACCTTTAGAAACGAGCCTACTATCAGTAGTTGTACCTTTCCTGTTTAGAGATCTCATGTGTCTATCAGAAAATAGTTGGGAGCATGTAAACTGAAAATGTTTTAAAAACATTGCAAATACATTAAAAATCTGAGAAACCCACTATCATAAGGTACTATTACAATTTTAAAGGAGAGAGAAACAGGTTGGAAATATTATGATGAAGCAAAGTATTTCCAGCTATGCTCTACAGGATTAAAATATAAGGATTAAAGCACTATATCTCATGTTTCAGGAAATAAAATGATTTATTGCTCAGGTCAGGAAGATGTTTCCCATGCAGTGCATGACTTTACAATGAGTTTCTTATGAATCATATCACCCTTATTTCATACATATTTCATTTTGAAAAAATGTGATTGTGGACTTTCTGGCAAGCTCATCCAAATGTAGCTCTACTTGCTGTGTAAAATTTGCAGGATGTTATGAAGAGCTGCAAAGGAAAAAAATCACTTTTAACAGTGATTTTTCCTTTGTCTCCAAACAGTTATGTTTCTAGTTTGTGTAATTGTTGCTGTGAGAAGAACAATTTGTTATTTTAAATTGCGAGTGGATTTACAATTAAAATGCATGAGTGTTTAACATGTACTAAGTAGCTGCTTTACTAGTTTTACCAAAATTCAGGACTGTGTCAGTTGTTTTGATCAAGATACAGTTGAAAATTCCACTTAAATCCAAAATACGGAAGGTTAATTTAAAGATCTGTAACTTGATTTTTCATTTGGTTTACATTGACATAACTCCATTGACTTCAGAATAACTGTTACTGATTTTCATCAGTATAAGCTAAAGGAGACTCTGGACTTTTTTTCTTAGAAAAATTGGGTGTTGCTTTGTTTTTTTTTAATTTCAGCATGTTACAAAAATGGAAAAGCTTCTCATAGAATGGAAATTATGAGCAGTGTGGATTTTCAGGCAATCAAAACATTTTAATGTTCTCATTAAATGTATCATTTACAACCTATATATGTTAAAAGAAGTACATTCCTTTAGGTTAGTAGAAGCACTGGGTATACAATGTGTTTGAGCATGTCAGGCTTCCAGTAGAATCTATGCCAGAACTGTAGAAACCTGGAGAAAAAAAAATAACCACCTTTTTTTTTGTGCCAGCATTTTTAGAGACAGAAACCTTTTTATCATATTTTATGCAAAGTGAAGAAAAAGATGTTATGGCAGCTTGATAGACTGTGCTAGGACTGCATCTCAGCTGATAACTATTGCTATTAAATGCTCTCAGATTAACTGTAATTCTATGATATTACTAGGATTAATGATAGATTTTCTTATGAATTAAACAACTAGTGTTATACGGGGATAGTAGTCTTCCTAAGACCCCAATTTTGTCATCTGTTGAGTTTTTTATATAGCTTCAGAGCTTGGAAAATGAAGATTCTTGAAAAGAGATAGTTACTGTAACAGTGGCTCTTAAAGCTGCTTCATCCATTTGGCTGCCTCTTATAAAGTACAGGTTCTAGAGAAGAACACCTACTTCAAACAGCTAGTTTCCTGATAATACACAAAGGGTGAAACCCCAGTGCTGATAAAAGGAATGGGGTACTGATGCAGAGACACAGATTTATTTTCTTGGGGCATCCAGCTTTGGAGCTGTAGGCACATTGAGAGTGTGCTTCCTAAAGCAATAATTTTAAGTATGTGTTAATGAGAGATGTGTCCAGCTTTCAAAATTGTATCTTTGCCAGATGTAGGCAGTGTCCTTCTTGGAAGGATGAGCTGCGCGAGCTGCTTTCCACCCTGAGCCAGGTGGCGCAGCGGGCGACAGGCCTGGGCTGGAGAGCCGAAGCTATTGCATTATACCTCTGCTATTTCTTTTTATTGCAGTATTGTTCCTATAGCGGTTTGCTGACAAGTTATATGTTTTACAGATCAGGTCTGCTTGATGAGGAATCCTTGCTTAAAATCGTATCTAGGATAAATCGGGTTTGTAAATCAGACCTTATGGTTCCTATTGGAATGCTAATGATCTCAGAGGGAGGGCTTGGGTTTTGAAAACAAATCTAAGCTAATGCCCAGGGCTCCTGAAAGAGCTGTTAATATCATGAAAACTCATGTTTAAGGCCTCTTTTAAAATGTAAAAACTTGTCAGGCACAGCTCAACCAAGGCTGTCAGGAACTGATGAAATGTGCGGACACACCAAAGCATCCTTTGCAAAGTCTGGCCAGACCTCTGCTGTTGCAGTACAGCAATTCCAGTGCTGTCAGTAGTGAGCAAACCAGAACATAATGTGGCCCGTGATGGTTTGAATGTATTTGCTGCAGTAAGCCCAGCATGCTTGGCACTACCCAGGGAGCAAGAATGACTCTTCTCTTGGTTACTGTAGGGTAGTGCTCCCAGAACAGTGCTCCCTCACACATTTTGAAAAAAGAGTTCAAATAAGTCAAAATACATCACACATTTAATAGAGTTTTAAACACTCCACATTCATTCATACTAGGTGTGAGCAGTGAGCTGTGTTTTACAAAAGCTCCCTGAACTGAGGAAGCAGTACAAAGCCAGGAGACAAATATGTCAGTCGGATATCTCTTTTCCCCACCAAAGCTAGGTTCTGTTGCTGCCACCAACACGTTTCCACAGGAATTAGTAATGTTAGTAGCATAATAAAGTAAGCCTTATCCAGCTGTGATAGCTGGTGGCATTTTAGCTGCTGCATCACCTCGATCCGATGAAAATCAACATGAAGGGTGAAGTGGTTAACACACCAGCAGCTCTGTTGATACTCTTGCTGGCCCTAACTGAGCATTCTATGGAGGAAAATGCTCTTGTAGGTTCAACATTAGCAAGTCCTCAATACCTCCTGAGGAAGATGTGTCTCAAAAGGTACTTTTTATTCAGTTACATAAAGATAGCTGTAGCACTCTGCATAGACCTTTTAGATAGAATCATTCCTGAGGAAAGAGACATTATATTACGTCTGCCAAGTTTCAGGCCAAAGCAAGATTTTACAGCCTCACTGCAAACCCCTAGGATGGGGCTTTATAATGGAAATGCTGACATAGCCTTAACTATTTTGTATGACTCCGGTGGGCATCAGCTTAAATTCTAGTTATGATGTGCGTTTAATGGCATGGGATCAAACTTATAGTGTAATGGCATATTTTAAGATACTGTGAAGAGGATTTGTATTTAAATATTATTTATGAACCATATCATTTAAATGCTTCTGAAATATGCCATTCAGTTTTTGGTGCCATTCAGCATGAAAAAAAGTTCTTAGCACATTTCTCAGAATGAACAGTAGCATAGTATTCTTCCACAGCTTAAATACTGAGGCACTTCTAAGAAGACAGTTGTTATTATTTTGCTGAACCTTACTGGACTATTTCTGGAAAATAAAGGTTTTCATTTTTCGCTGTGGTGCTCTTTAATTCTTCATTCCAGCCTTTTGAGTTGTATTCTCATTTTGCTTGGAGAAGACCTTTGAAGATTGTTTCTCTCCAGTTATCAGTGACTCTGCAAGAAGACAGGACTTACTAGTATTTACTGTGTTGTGCTAGATGAATCTGCTTTTTCTTATGCAGTATCTTTCATATATTTTAAGTTAAGTCAATAGCATAAAAGTTCTCTCTCTCACACACACATAACCTAATACGCTTTTTTGCTTTTATGCTGAGAAAGTGGTTGCTCCAAAATGGAAGCTGACATTCAATAGTCGTGTAGGTTGACAGCAAAACTTGCTTTAATGCAGATGATGACTACAACTCTCAGTACTTTTACTACAAATGGGAGTGTGGCGTTGAAAGCAGCCAGTTTTGCTTATTGCTCATTTGCAGTCCGGAACATAAAGCCATATACTTTATCCTAGGAAAAAGCTTCTTCTTCAACTGTTATTTACCGAATAATAATGCTAACTGAAATTATTTCAGTTCAGAAGGTTAGGAATTTTCAGAGCTAGTCGTAATAAATTTGTGTAATAGTTTGACTATACATTTAATTAGTAATAATCTGTGTGAAGATCTCAAAGCACATTGTTAACGTAAAAAATGGAAACAATCTTTGGAGAAGTGCCAGTCTGACTAAGCCAAAGAGACTCTGTCACTGGTTTCTGTTAGGCCAGGACCCCACTCTAGCTGCAAGCCTGCCCAGCCAGGAACAGGGGAACCACAGTACTTTGCTTTCAGAAATTGCAATAGCAGAGTCAGTGTCAGTCGTGTGGTTTGCGCTGTTTATCTTTGGGATAATCATATTTCTCCTGTTGAGTATGCAGGGTGCAGTCTGGAAGAAAGGTCTGAGCTTTCATCCTGCAGTTGACTCATTTGCCCAATTTTTGAGGAACATTGCTATAAAAAAAGACTTCGCAGTATATTTTATTTCTGAAATTTTGCAAATCACACTATTTTGTAAACTTCCTGTATATATGAACACTTTCTCAGGGAACATGAAAATTATATGATTTTCATCCTTAAAAAAAAAAGTGCAAACTGATGATATATTCTAAATGGCTAATACCCAGAATTCCAATTAGTTCAGCAGTTAACAGAAAATTAAAAGTCTATCTTAATCCTGTGGTAAAGTCTGAATTATTTAATTGCTTCATTCCACATGGTTCTTCGAGATGCGCTCTTTTTTTTTTTACTTTTAGCAGAGTCAAATGACACAAAAAGGTACTGTAGTGCTCTTGACTTTACAGGAAAAATTAGTAGTCTGAAAAAGACACTTCACATTATTTAATAATTTTGCAGCAGCCTATCATTTGTTTGACAGGAGACAGAGCAGAGTTCCATAATGAAAAAAGCCCTACATATATGCATTGATTGTACAAGCTATACTACTTAGGACTTTTGAAATTTGCTAAGAGCATTTTAGAAGTGCAGTCATTTTCACTAACTTCCCTGCTTTCTGTTTGGATGAGGTATCATCTGTCACTGCTCAATCATTTTTTTTCCTTAGCTATTAAAAGGCATGTAATTTTAAATTTTGTGGCCCATTAGTGTGCAAATGCCATTGGCCTTATTTAGCCTGAACTCACGATCTAAATTCAAATCCCTCTGCTTTTGAGGAGACTGTGGACGACATTTCAGAAACACAGCTGTCATAATCTAAAAATCAAGATATGAAAATAACTATAAACAAATATTATTTAAAGCAACTCTACAGGGAGCAGAAATGGGTACACAAATTTTCCAAAGCAATACAGTGAGCAAAATCACAGAATCACAGAAATATGGTAGAATAATGTACAGTCTTCAACTGATAAAGTTGAAATCACAATTTCATGATCTCTCTGAACCTGGGGGACAAAGAATCCCAAATAACTAGAAAAGTACAACACTTTTAACCATTTCAGTCCTTTGGAGAATATGTAGTATTTGGATAGCCTCAATTTTTTTTAGTAATAAACTAATTTATTTAGATGTATGCATGCCTTAAAAAAAAAATAAAGAAAAAAAGGCAACAAAAACTTGAGGGTGGTCTAAGATGTCTGTCTTCTTTATGTAACCTTTTGCATTTTGTGTTTAAGAACTGACATTCCAAATGATTTTCTTTGGCTTTATGCCTGGACTGAAGACTGAGGCAGCAAATTAGGAATGCTTAAGAAGTCCCACAAAGAAAGATGTTGGCTGTGAAAGTGCAGCTAATGTGACACTTGCACTGGAAGCTTCTTAGTCTGCTCAAATGATAAAAGATGGCATGGGTCTAGGTGGTGCGAGGAGAGTGAATGAAGACTGA
This sequence comes from Anhinga rufa, assembly GCA_013400875.1. Classification (NCBI taxonomy): domain Eukaryota; kingdom Metazoa; phylum Chordata; class Aves; order Suliformes; family Anhingidae; genus Anhinga; species Anhinga rufa. Next base: position 22,098 of record VZTV01082440.1, on the reverse strand, counting down.
AAGTACCATGTACTGAGCTGTACAAGGTGTTTCTTGTGGCCAGTTATCTGTCACTGTAACTATGCTTATACTACCTTTTATTTCCATTCCAGGGGCTAACTTTGTTACTCGAAAAATTAGCCGATCAGTAGCAAAGATTCACCTCGGACAGATGGATTGTTTCAGCCTGGGCAATCTGGATGCTAAGAGAGACTGGGGCCATGCTAGGGACTACGTTGAGGTAAGATGTGGGCCATGTACCTTTTTCTGAATCGTCTTTGTGGTGGGGATAATGCTTATTGCTGTAATTTCAGGTCATAGTCCATGGAGGGCTATCTCAAGATGGTTTTGCCTATTGAGGCCTGTTAACTTTGTCTTACTCTTGATTCCAGACTAGGGAATTTAGTAACACAGCAGCCTACCCCAGGCATGACCTGAACAGAAAAATAAATCTTTGGGTTTACATTCCTTGACTGAATTCCTTGGGGGAGGGGGCTAACTATAAACTGGATCTATTTTAGAGTATTTCCCCTATTGTTTTGACAAATTTTATGACCAATATTAAGATTGCAGCAAGATGCAATATGACCCGAAGTCAAAGATCCTGTTGGAGGTTGGTGGCCTTTATTATAATGAGGCAAGAATGATGTATATATTAATGATCAAACGTCTAGCTCATCATACATTAGAAACAAGCATCACAGCATAGTTGCAATGGCAGGTATTGCAACACACATGCCTGCATCTAGTGTTTGAAATGTTTTCATAGTCAGGATTTGTTTCTAATTTTATTCTATGCATCTGCTTAAGCAGACAAACAAACAATACCCCTGCATTGTATTACAAGGAGACATGAATGACCATGTAGGAAATATTGTCTTTTCCCCAGGAGACTTTTGTCCCCGTTTTGGTGCTTAAAGATTTCCTGTGGTCATTGGTCTATTTCTGTCTTTTAATAATTCCTTGCTGGGAAACCAGATTTGGTTTCACTGTTCATTGATGTAGTTTAAAAAGATGATGACTGTTTTGTTTTTCTATATTACAAAGAAGTATTTCAGTAGGAAAAAGTCTGATGTGGGATTATTATCGTAAACTGAGAATTAAAAGGTAAAATAAAAGCTGAGCTTTCAAATCTTGTTTATGGTCAAAAAGAAATAGCAAGCAAACAAAATCATAATACCACAATATAAACTTTTGTTCTGGATTATATTAAAAAAAAGTAAACAGCCATATCACCTTGGCATCAAAAGGGTTACAACAAATAAGTGAAGAAGGTGATTTTTGCCAGCTGGATATAAATAAAATTAGCTTTTGGTTCTGTGCTGCATTTGTATGTAAGGTGGTAAGGGCACCATGAATGTCATGACTGTGCCCTCATGACTATTGTTTTATATTTGTGGCTACAACATTAGTTGAAGCAGTTAATCCAGTAAACCATCCCAATCATGTTTTTAATGGATAAAACTATAGTCAAGAGTGTTCATAAAGTCAGTTACCAATTCTCCACCAAACGGAAGTAAAAGATAAGCCAAATAAAATGATCAGTTGCATGAACATAATGAGCATAATTTGCTGACAGGCATTGGGTATTCCATAAACACTTTGGCTATCTCATTCCAAGACAACTTGCACCAGATCATAAATTGTTGGATGAATTGTGATGTCTTCTTCTATAAGGGAAATCCAGAATAACCCTCTTGTGCTTAGTGGGTCAGACCCTTGTCCTGTGTTCAAACCTTTAAAAACAAAAAGGAAATGAGAACAAGTCTATCCAGAAGAATGACTAGCTTTCAAGGCCTTTGGCCTCCAGAAGGAATGTGGTTGTCCGAGGTCTACAGCACGAACACATGTTTGTTGTGTAAGTAGCATTCCAGACCTTTCAGCTACACGTTTTGGGCCTGTCCCAAAATCTTGTGGAAAGAATTCCTCACTAAAATATAGTTCATCTTGAGTATTTCTTTTCCCGGAGAGGTACCTCTTCGGATAATGGGAGAGTTATTATCAATTCTCTAATTCCCTGAATATTGTGGAAATGTGGTTACAGGCAGCCTTCTAATGGCTAAACAAGAGAGTAATTTTAAACTGGAAATAAACAATTATTTGAGGCTTTAATGGGCTGGAAAGTAGGGCTTAGAGATTTAACATTGTTCAAATAAATACATAGTGTGTTAGAAAGCATGATCGTATTTACAAGCATTTGGGGAGCTTCCTTAAGCATATGGCTGAACACATAGGGATATATCTTATCCTCTCCATATGTACTTTTAAATCCCATCGATATTAATACAAGTAACACATGTGCATACAGACTAGACCATGTACTGTGTTTTCTTTCTCCTTATTTCCTTATTAGGCATAATAATAAAACCATAAATACATTCCTTTTTGTTGTTTTATAAAACATTATGGGTCAATTCCTGATGTCATTGAAGTTGATGACCAAACTCCCATTGACTTCGTGGAGATTGTATCCTGCATGTATTGGAGTGGAGAAGGTCTGCGGGTTACAAAGCACAAGCAGAAGTCAGGACTCTTGAGCTTTGATCATATGCGTTTGTCCGACTGCCACTGTGATTTGGGGCAAATGCTTTTGTATGCAGTAAAGCATGGAAGCGTGTGCCTGCACTGAAGCATGTAGGTGCCCACCAAGGGATGGGCTGCCAGTGCACTCAGTGCTAGCTGTGGGTTGAAGTCAGCTTTAGTAGCAGATGATTCAGAAGTTTGACATTTAAACATAGGTTCATATCAGGGGAGAACAGTTGGAATATATGTTTGATTAGGTTTTTGAGCTTGGACTTGAACTGCTGCCTGCAGGAACTGAAAATCAGGTACAGTGGCATTGTGCTGGTGAATGAAAACCAGGAAGTCTAACTCACTAGAAAGAAAGGTTTCCATTCAGTGTTTGAAGAGAATAAAATAGAAATAAGTAGGCATTGAAAATTGGGGGGGAGGGGGGATTATTAGTTTTATCTTAAAATTATATTAGTAACTCCTAACATTTTTGCAGACCTTGCTGCTGCCTTTTATTTCCTCTTTCTCCATTTTTACTCTACTGTGATCCAGCACAAGTCTCATGGGATGATATTAGAGATGGCGATCAATGCCACTGAGTGGGAAGAGGAAAAACAATATATCAGCGCTATTGATATATGAATCTTCTGTGTGCTATTTTGTTTTGTGAGGGTAACTTATACCTTTCATTTGTTGCAGAAAGTTCTAGTAAACCATCTGCTAGGTATTTTCAAATATTAGTACAATAGCAAGCCTTAACAGTCTGACTCATTTCTATGTCATTTATAAAACACAAGGCATCATACAAATTTCCTCAGACACTCACCCAAGAGTCTTATTTCAGATAAATATAGATTCTGAGAAACATTTACCTTGGACCATTAAAAAATTGCCCATCAATCCATCTCTAGTTGGTTGGTTTTTTAATTTCCTACATGCTAAATACTGTAAATGAAGTCATGAAGGTATACCTGCAACTGAAACCTTAAAGTGTTGTTCTTGGGGATGTAATAGACACATTTATTTGTAATGATGTAAAGGGAAAGCCAACAAATAGAACACAGTCATGTTGGAAAGTGACTCTGGGAAAAGAATAAGTGCGTATTAGAGTTCAGTAGCTGAGGCTTTTTCCTCCTTTCCTTCAGTTTCCTCATTATCACCCACTTATGCTCGGATTGCCTTCTGCCATTGCACTGCCCACACCTCAGTGTTGTGCAGAGAGCAGAAATACTGAACTGATGAATGCTGTGGAAAAGCCTATCAATATATATCTTACAAAAGTAAAAAAAAAAAAAAAAAAAGAAAAGGGA
>VZTV01082440.1:0-18292 GCA_013400875.1 Anhinga rufa | reverse complement strand
CAAAGGTAACAGTTTTAGTAGTCTTTAAGTATTCGTACAGATCAGAACTATTTTCTTTTTCCTTCAGTAGAAATCCAGCAATATTTCAAGTAATAGTTACAGAGGACTCATAATTGGGTCATAATTGGCTCCAAATCAATTAATTACAGGTCTAGTCAAATGCTTAAAATTAAGAATGTGCCTAAATTCAAGGTGAAATCAGGGACCATTTGATATTCTAAATGTATGGCAATCAGCTTCCATTAATTTATATTTAAATAATGAAAAAAAGGCAAAAAGGAACAGTTTATAAATAAGTAGTATAGGAAGCTATTGTACAGTCCAACCAAGCACATTAAGAAACTGTCTGAAGAGAGACTTTCCATCTTACTTTTTTTTTTTTTAATTTTTACTGGTGCTGATTTGTACTTCATGATTAAAGCGCACAAGAAAATGCACGGTCATTTTTATTGTCTCAAACTATTTTGCGCATGTTGAAATTGAGGTAGTAAAATGTAATCTACAGTGATGCCTTCTGCGTTTAAATCTCCAGTGAACATCACCTGGTCTTTTATTCATAATTCTTCTATTCACCATTCTAATATGTAGAGACTAACCCTTGGAGACAGCTGCTACCATTTCTGTTGTGGGAAATCCCTTCTTCTATGTTCGTCTGTATGTTTAAATATAAAAACTCTTGCCAGACAGAATTGTTTAAAATTTTACTTTACTCATGTGCATAAGAAAAGGATTCAGCCAGTAAGACTGTTGGCCAAGGCATTTCTAGTTCTGTTTTGTTGTTTTCTTGGAGTGTTAAGGATGTGTTGTCTTTTGAGATAAGTTTTACCTTAGCCTGATGAGACTTGAAGTTTTTTCTGACACATCCTTTCATCAGCCCAGCAGAATACTTGCTTGTGAGAGTTTTGCTTTGCTGAGGACTGTTGGTTGTAAAAGGAAAGTCAGTTATATCTGTCTAGCTATCAGTACCTCATATTAGTTATGAGAATGGCTCATGAACTTGAAGGAGTGCTTTTAAATGAGGATTACCCTTTTGTTATGGACTGAAATGAAAAATGTTTTTCCCTTCTTACTGCTTAGTTTTTATGCTCAGAGATAATCACATCTAATATAAGTTAAGAAATAATTTTAAACCTCATTGCTGGACTCCTTTGAGTATGAGGGTAAAGATTTTTGAGCCAGCCAGGTACTCAATTTCATGTATTTCCAAATGAGAACCTTTTCTTTCCATCAGCTTGCATGAGCTGGGACAATTAATGGCTCTACTACGCCAAATTGATCTTAAAATTACATCCAAACTGCTCTGATTGATGTGATGATCCACGGAATTGATTATCTTATTGTTGCCATCTAAGTGAAGTAACTGTGACAGCAGCAGGGCTTGTGTGAACCTTTAGGAGAAAAGTTTGCGCTCCTTTGGAACAACTACTGAACATTCATAAAATTCTTGACAGGTACTTGCTGAAGCAGTATGTTTTCAAGAAGCATGTGTATCAGAGACAATGACTATTCCACCTTAGTTTCTTTCTAATAGTTTAAAAATCTGTTGTTCTTTTTATAAGATGTAAAACTAAGCGTCAGGCTGAAATGCTTTTTGAGAAAGCAACATCTTCCCAAAAGCAGTACACACTTACCACTATCAGATATTCTTTGATTTCCTCATGTAAATACTTTGGACATGTGGGGGTATGATGAGCCCAGGACAAAGGAAGTCACATTTGACCATGGTAGTTTGTTCAGTCATCCATGCAAATAATGATCCAGTTCTCAGGACACAGTAGAGCCAACGTAGGTGGCCACAGCACAGATAACTGGTCTCAAATGAAAGTTGCCAAATTGCTTTGTGAAGTTTATGCAGCACTGACCCACAAGCACTGGCGTTTGCAATAGAGCCACTTCTTCGTCACACAACAAGAGCGCTGGAACAGCAGGTCCAAGAAGAAGTAAAGAAGATTGTCTTCTCTCTGGTTGAGTCTATAGGGAAAAGACATAGATAAGTGGATAGCCAGAGTCAATTCATGATGCCATTGGTTTAGTAAATTATTTGCACACATTGCACCTCAACTGAAATGTTCCAACCCTACAAAAGAGTTCAAGTCTTGATATGAGGTGGTAGATGACGTCAATGGCCACAAAACTGGCATCTCCCCAGCCTGCCTGTCATGCAGAATCCAAATAGGGTCCCGTGAGACTCCATTGTCATTTCTCTCTCTTTATTGCTGTCCAGGTAAGCTCCATTAGGCTCCCTGGGCTCAGTAAGGCACCTGTAGTCCCACTTGACTTCTGGCTTCAGAAACCAAAGTTGATATTTAAATAATTATGTTTTCTTTCAGTTAGAGCATGACTTGATGCCAGCAAAATGTAGGTATAATTCTCAAACATCATCTTTCAGATTTTGAAAATATGGGCAAAACTTCCCTTATGAAGAGAGAACATGTTTTAGAACAACAGTGATAGTAAAAGTTTTCCTTTTTAATGCCTAACAAAAGCTTACACTTTTGGTAAATAAGGCTGCACAATAAAAGAGCTTATAATACATTTCTTTCAGCACATGTAGTTTAGATTAGACTTCTTGACTAAATAGTTGCAATTCCCAGCAGAGTAACACACTATCATCTTAATTTTACTCATGCAGATGATGTCTGCTTTAAAGAAAAACAAAAGAAACCCAAGTCCTGTATATATGTGTGTATATGTGTATGTATGTATGTTTCTGTTTGTGCATGGATGATTTTGTGGAAGTTATTTTCAATTTCATGTATTTTAAGAGGTGCATGTATATTTTCTCTTTAAGTTTGATATGATTGCTAATAAGAGTTTGAACAAGAAAAAAGATTAGACATTAATGGTCTCCATATTTAAAACATAAAAGTGAGGAAAGAAAAGGGGTTTAATTACAATATGTAGGTGTTCTCTCTAATGCACATCATATGGTATTGATTTCCAGCAGCAGCGCCTACTGTAAGTGTTGCTGCTCGACCTTTTCCTTTCAGAAAACTATCCTGATCTATTTCAGAACTACAGCACCATTTCCCCCTCTTTATTTTCTTGTAGCTATTTTTTTATGTCAGGGGAATATAATTGTAAAAAGATTTTTTTTCTTATTTACATAAATTTTCCTTTAGCTTTCTTTTTCACCACTTTTGTGTTTGACCTATTAGTGTTTTTAGCCTTTACAAAGCCAAAAAAAGTGCTTTCCTCAGCAAAACCATCTGGTTTAGTTTCCTGTGCCTCAACAATGATATGTGTATTATTATCAAGGCCACCCCGGTGGTTTTCTAAGTGGTCTTGTTACAGCGGTGGTCTTACAATTCAATTGGAGTGATGGAGAGGTTAGACTAAGGCTTCTTTCAAGTATAAGGTTTCCAGATTGATAAATTATGTATTGTTGTCATATTTCTGAGACTGACTTATTATGTCATTGTAGCTTGAATGCAGTATCTCTTCAAATAGCACAACTACAAGAGTCCTCCTGACAAATTCTGCTTTTGCAGCTTGTTCTTCTTGTAGAATACCAACTTAAGGCACTTTTCAGAAGTAACTTTAAATGCATGGTGTGTTCCTATGATTTTAGGTTTTCTGCTCTGCCTGGCAATGTGTGGAAAAACAAGTAAAATTATGACAGGGTCCATGCTTAGGAGCTATACTTACGATAGGATCAGAAGAAAACATACAGATGCCAGCAGAGAGACTATATAATGCAGTATATATACCATGATTGCAGTCCATGTCAGTGCATACTGCAGTACAATGGTTACTCATTAGCAGGTGGCAATATAACACCAGAGAGTAAACAAAGCAGGCTTTTTAAAAAAATATCTGTTCCACCTTCCAGTCAGCCTTGTGGTGGTTTTAACTTGGGGCAACTGCATATGAGACTGTGGGAAAGAGAAGAATCTCATGAGGGAGATGGGGTTGCCTGGACCCAGGGAGCGAGTACACCAGACAGCCTGCTAGAGGCTGCAGCTGCGTCTCAAGGGAAACCACGGCCCCATCATGGGGTGGAGGGTGTTCAGCGTAAAGTGAAAATTCACAAAATTTAACAGCAAAGGTCTCACAAGTCTCTCTTGAGTGTATGTAAACCATGATTTTTAATTATTTTTTTTCCCATTTTAGTCCATACAAAGTTTATGAACTGGGCAAGTTTGGGGCAAATTCTGTAGCCCTGTGCATGCAAAATTTCAAATACTATACAACAAGAAAACCCTAAGTTCATGGAAAAAAAATATTGAGGTGTATGGGGGAGTTAATACAAATGAAATTTATTCTTTCATCAGCTGAATCACTTCAGCTGATATTTTTCCTTCTTTTCTTTGCTCTTTTTCCTATCGGGGGAAGAGAAAAAAAAGAAAACAACAAGGTGTGCCTACCTTTGAACTCAGAATTGTTTTATTCAGTCAGATGGTATTTGGCAACATTTTACAGAACAGGACACAGCATCTTTTATTGGTAAATGTTAGGCAACGTTGGTAACAGGTACTGCTACCAGCCCCACCTGTAATAACCCAGATAGTTTCTCTTTATTAACTAATCTATTATTTACAGATTTATTTGAATCTTAGAGTAACACACCACATTCTGAGAAAGCTGTATAACATAGTTGGTTTTAATTTTAATAAGGGGAAGAAATCCCTTAAAACAGATCATTAAAATTTAATGAGGACCTTTTTAAAACCCCATAATGGTTCAATTTACACTGGAAGTCAAAAATAGTTAATGGTGGTGTTATGTCTGTGTGGTAACATCCTCACTATACAGTAATTGTTTTCATTTGAAATTAAGCCAGTGAAATATCATGGGCAGTGCATTCCCAGAACCAAAGTTTTCAGCCTTCCAATGATTTTAGGTCATTCCACTGAAAGAAAAAATATTTCAGAGGAACAATTAAAATGTCAGGGCTCACTTTTATTGTACTCTAGCTGTTAATATTCTGTGCATTATTAAGAAGACTGGTTATCAGCAGAGTGACTGTTCTTTCCTGACCTGGGTATGGAAAAAAATATGATTTTTTTGTTTGTTTGAGTGGGAAACATTCCCCAAACCCACAGGGTGCACTTAATATGCCACTTTTAGTTTTAGCAGAAATACTTGAATTTTAGCTGTAGGTGTTTTTGGATGAAGCCTTGACCTAACAACCAACATTAATGGTCCAAAGATAGAGCAGCTGAACTTTCCAGTTGGCCTTCTTTGGCCGACATTAAGCTTCCCCTGGGGATGGTTGACTTCGTTACCAGGTTAAGTACATGAAGAAAGCTTATTGCTGTAATGTGCTTGATTCCTCTCTTCCTCTCAAAATCCATGTGATTTCTGCACCAAGAGCAATTGTATGTTTCCTCAGGAGTATGAGGAGCATTACATTTGCAAGGAAGGTGAGCGACGTTAGTGTTTTCTTAACTGCTGTCCCCAGTCAGCTCAGTAGCATGGCTGGGATGGATTTGCCTGCAGCCATGGAAGAAGAGAATGAAGTAAACAGTGGATCCCTGACATCGTCCTGTGCCTGCAGCTTACATGAGGGCTGTGCAAAACAGATGGCAGTTCCCTCAAACCCTCCCAGTGCTTTTTCCTTCATGCAGGTGGAGGCTGACTGGTGCAGGGGAGCCCAGCAGGTGTCCGTCCCCACACACCCTGCTGATGCACAGGGCGACTCCTGGTGCTAGCAACTATGGTGGCCATTTCATTGCTTCTAGTGAAATAAGGATTTTGATGGTGTTTCTTAAGTGAGTAGGCCCATATATCTATTTTCTACATTTTCTGTTGTGCAGTGGTATTAAATGTTCTCCAGCATTGGATTTGAGGGAGCAAAATTAAGGGATCCCTAACTATTTGTATGAAATGTTGCCTGTCTGCAAGGATAAATTATTAGGGGTTTTTTTGTAAAGTTGAATGCAGTCTAGGTACATTTTGCCTAGCCTAGTCTCTCTTGTTCTATAGCATAAGAAAAGCAGGGCAAACTCAATCATTAGAAACCTCAACGGACCATGACTCCAGCTAGGAGGCCCTGCTGTGAGCCGTTGCCTGAACTGCTGGATCCATAGGAGTGTTGAGTGTTGAGCCGACTTCTCATTGCACCAATGTTACTTACATTCATGTTGTTCTTCTATTAAAAGAACAGGCACCATTATGAAAATATGCTTACTCTCTAACTGTGCTCTTAATAACAAGCTTCTTACTTTTTAGAAGCTGATATTTCTAGTGCAAGTTGTGTATTACTTTTTGATCTGCAAATGGGTTGATTTTTTTTTAATATCAAAAGACGTTTTCTTTCTTCCAAATGCACTTTACAGATTTATTTAAGGAGCCATAAATTGCATTAGTAGAGCATTAACTCCTACTTCTGCCTTAACCTCTATCAAGTGAGATGTTACTCTACACAGTAACAGTTTATCAAGGCAACCCTAATGCTATAATACCAGACACCCATGTTGCTTTTGACATACGAAAAGTTGGTACAAATCATACATTCTTGCTACACTGTGCCTTATTTTACAAGAAAAAGTAATGCTTTGTGTTGCTAATGCAGTATTTTTTCATTATGCAATACAGGCATATATTCCCCTTCACCATTAATTTATTATGCTGCATTTATTTCCAGACAAACCCTACTTTTCCATATCTGGTGGGAATTTCTCTCTTCCCCTGAGGTGTTTTAAGTTCAACAAGCATCAGGTTTTTAATATATCATATTCTTTTTAAAGGGGAAATAATTGACAAGGGAAAAATATTTTAAGTGTACCCTTTTCGATTTATTGCCAGTATTATTACTGATATCCAAGGTAGATACATATTAAAAATATTGACTGTTTAAAACTGTTCATCGCCCAGATTACAAGCGGATTTTGGGTTATTGGAAAGGTGTCTGAAAGCATGAGATAGGATGGTCTGTAGGCTACGTGACAGACCAAGACACGATAGGTCTGTCTCCTGACAAGGGAAAGCCCAAGAGACACTTGGCTGCTGCTGGGTACTGTGCCTCTTACCACCGTCACCTCCTGGTTGCCGGCAGCCTTGCTCTCCAACCCCCATGCCAAGAGGAGGTTGTATTTTCAGTGCTGTATTCAGGTTGTAGCCGGGGAATCACTGCTGCTCCTATTTGTGCACATTCCATGTATATGTTTTCTTGATGTTTTATTTCAGCCCATAATACCTTGTAAACCTTTTCCAGTGACTCACGTGCCATAACCATGGCATGCACGCTAGAATGTGGCTTTCTGAATCAGTAGTACTGGTAGCAGAAATGATACTGGTTTGCAAGGAGGGGCCTGCCATGGAGCAGGGCCCGGCTGTGTTCTGCTTTCCAGGAGTTCCAAGGTGGAGCACGAAGGAGCTTGCCTTCCAAGGAGCTTTTCTAGGCTAACTGTACTATCTGGTACCTCAACTCTAGGAGAATCTTTTTTTTCCTCTTTTTAAAGTAATCCAGGAGCAGGTGAGTAACAATTTAGAACTGGTGTTTGGCAGTTTGTGCAAGTTCTTACGGTCCAAGCACACTTGGTGTAACGCGTAATATAATGTACAGCATTCTAATGGAGTCTTATAAATAGGGGTGCTAAGAAAACTTTTTAGAAAGTACTATATTTGATCCAGATAGCAATAAAGGGTGAGAGCACATGTATGAAGTGTGCAAGCCCCAAGAGGCCCGTAGGGCTATGCATTCCCTCCCTGCCCTCCTGGCAGGCCTGAGGACCAAGCATGCTGCAGACCAAGTGCAGGAATTGGGTTGGAGTGAAATCTTGTTCTAATAATACGATTATTGACTTCGGTGGGACTTGACTTCATCCACTGCATCTTACATTTATGCATGGGGAGGTGGAGGCTGGCAGAAGAGAAAGAGGCTCTGTGCCTGCACAGAGTTACTCAGTACACCTGTGATAGGGACAGCCACAATTTGGCTCTAAAAGTGACCTCAGGAGACATTAAAATACCATTTAACGTGTTACCAGTATAAACAGGAAGCATAATAAAGAGTTTTCACCTGGCCCACTCTGCCAGTTTTCAGCCTCAAGTATGACAGAATGATGAAATTGGTGCACAACTGCCCACTCCTTGTAATTAAGTAAATTAGAATTTCCTCAAAGAAGGCTTTTTTTGCTGATTTTCATAAGGTCACCTCTAAAGAAGGGCAGTGTAAAACCAACAGGCACATGTGTAGAAGTGTAGCTGGCAAAAGAACAAGTCTGAGTAAAAAGTCCACCCAAAATTAAAGAAAATTAATCATCATTGTTACCACACTCATTTTGGAGTGATTACAGAAAATAGTGTTAAATAATAGCAGAATCAGGCACAGTTGACATTTACCTTTAAAATACGCTATGCGGTAAAGAAAAACAAACCTCAGTTCCCTTGGTTTCATTTATTCATATAAGGTTTGTAAACAAGTTGTGTAATGAAATGACATGCTGATGATAGGCATTTAGTTGCACTGATTTGTAGCAGTCTGATCATTTAAATACAATATGTCATAAATGTTTCAAGTTAGGGGAAAAAAAAAATCCAAATTCTGAAAACACTATCTTAACAATGTCTTGAATAGTTGTTTTATGTTCTGGAGCTGCTTGTAAAACAGTTGACTCCTAAGCTGATAGTTTTATTAGTAGTATCTTAAAGTGATCCTTTTTGCCTAGATATGGGGTTTCACTGGGATGCTGGTTGGTATAAAGTCTCTTTTACTGAAAAGGCCTACTAACTTATCACTGCAAATTCTGGCTGTGTTGGTATTAGAAAATACTGCTGGAGCTTATAGTGTTATTACACTTTCTTGGAAGGAAAATCACACAACCTTTTGTATTTCATGAAGACAGATAAAAACTAGAAAATAAAACTGCCTGTAAACAAGAATGAAATGGTGGTGTTCAGGCTCAGGATGAAAGCTAGCATCTGGAATCCCACTCAGAACCAGCTCTGCAGCAGCAAGAAGAACTGTCTGGCAGAGAAAAGCAAATTTATACTCAGGAGGATCACAGCTAATGGTGATATGCTGCATCCTTGTATGGGGGATGTGGGGGCAATACAAGATGAGGATTAAGACTCTAGTTGATAGGGAAATGCTGTGTTCTCATCACCTGCTTTTGGGCCAAAGTCAGCCACCAGCTGCCACTGTGCTTGATTCTGCCTGTGAAAGGAGACTGAAATTCTCCAAACTGAGTGAGGCACAAAACAAAAACACTCACAGAAAATAGGAAACATTTACATTAGATATTGACTATTTGTTTTCTTACAGAGTGAAGAGAAATAAGGGAAGGATGTGTTCAGTACAACACTTTGACTTGAGAACTGTTCTTAACACTAATTTGACTTCTGCTTCTGAAAGTAAAAGGGTCTGGCTCTGTAGGATCCCATTTACTGACATAGGAGTATTCTGCATTTCTGCAGAATTAGTAATTTTGTATTGGGCACAGAAAGCCAGCTCAGCTTGCCTGTCCAGTTAGGGGACAAGACAACAAACACAGGTTCCCTGTGTAGCCTACCAGCCTACCACTGCTAAAATAAATGCATCCTTTTTACAGATGATATAACTGCCGCACATGTGTCAATGTGACACAGATTACACTGAGAACACCCATGCAGTTGTTTCTCAGTTAGAAGAAGTCCCAAGCCATCTTAAGCTAGATGGTCATTTGAATTCTACTGCTTACCTGCTTGGTGGCAAAGTGCACAGCTGGACTGTGGCCTTCACTTAAACAGGCATCTGATCAACTAAGTACGATAGACCTTTCTTCCAGATTTGACCCTGAAAGTTAAAAATTAACACACAGATGTCTTTTTACTAATGTCTTCAATCATTAGCTTTAATGTTTTTAAAGATGACCCACGTAATAGTTTCATACCGGCTTTGTGTCCTCTTCTGCTTTATAACGCTTACAGATGCCTTGGAGCAAGCCTGCGTGTGCCTGTATGGGTTGCTGGTCCTTCTGTCTTGTGTTACGGGGAATAACAGGAGTGCAAAGATTTGTCCTCCCAAAGCTTTGTGCGGGAACTGTTGAGGTAGCATCTGAGGTGTTACTGAAATTTTAATAGCAGCAGGTGCCAAGTCTTTAACAAAAACATCCTTTCTGCTACAGGTTTGCTAGGCACCAGAGCCTGATAGGTGTCAACAATTAAAAAGTGCCAGTTTGTTTAGACTAAAAATTTTTTGCTTTTCAGTTGCTGGAACTTCATTTTCTTCTCTTTTGGTAGAGCTGTAAATCCTCTAGTTCCCATAGTTAAAGGGGGAAAAACCCAACAACAAAAACTGAATTTCAATTGGAAGTACAAGGGAGGGAGAAATCAGGGTATTTGAATTTTTAATAAAAACACTTAAAGGAAAACAATAAAATTACTTGTTTTCATTAGAATTTTCAAGATACTGAGTTTTTTTGCGTGTACATACAATGGGAATTAATTGGAAGTAGCTACAGTAGTATTCAGAATAAACTTGCCAAGTCATCTGTCCAACAGAATTTGAATTAAAACAGAATGAGAAAAGGGCCTAGGTAAGAGAGTAAGCCTACCCACAGAAAAAATAAAGCTTTATATCTTGAGCAGATTGTATTTGTTTTTCAGTAGCTCCTATTATTGCGATGTTACTTTATTTAGATGAACAGTTTGGCTCTGGTCGCCTTTGTTCTCACTGTCCAGAGACTTGGCACATTGCATGCTGTGCACTGTACAGTTAGAGAGGGAGACCTGCAAAAAGACATCCACCTAAGGCGAGTTGGCAGACTATAGCAGAACATCCTTTTCTTTGAAAGCAACTCATCAGGAAAGCATTGGTCCTGCCTCTCTGTATTTAGCTGAATGCAGATGAGAGGAATGATTAACACTAATGAGTGACCAGGGATTTATTGTTTACTTAGAGATAAGGCATGGGTTTCCTTCGCTGGCACTTTCTGCCAAATAGTTTGATCCTAGTTCACTAAGCCTTTTATTATTTGTTGTTGCTTTTTTTGGTAGTGGTGGCTGTTGTTGCTTTAAGTGATCTCTTTCACCAAAATCTTTTCATCACTTGGGCTTTTTTATTTTATTTTTATTGCAAATTGTCTGAGCTGTTTGTCATTTAGGCCACAGTACTCTGGAGGTCCTTTACGTGCATCACATGTTCTGCATCCAACAGTGCTTTTTCTGTTCAGTGCTTGCCCTCCTCCCCAAAGCTGAAATAAATCAAAGTAGGTTGAGACTCAGTCGCAATAAATCAAGACCTGTCCAAAACTGGAGCCTGCCCAGTCAAAATGTCATAGCTTGGCTTTCACTGAGGATTAATTAAAGGCCTGATATAAAGCCCAGATGTGCTTCATGAGAGTAGCAAACTGCCTGGTGGTGGCTATACTAAAAATCAAGTCTCCCCATGAATCTGCCCACCCAAGAACATGGAGGAGGATAAGGCTGAGGAAAAGGGAAGAAGGGAGGTGAGGGGAGGAAAGAAGTAAACTGAATCAAGCATGATTTTATAGCATCTATGTTAGCAGAAAACAAGACAAGCTCTATGCTAGAGCACCTCTGAAAAAATACAAGGCATGCATGTGTATATTTCTAACAGCAGCAGAGAACATAATTGTTAAAAAGTTCAGCATTAATCAGGAGTGGGATAAAACTAACACAGTGAGTGAACTTTTGCACTTTTTATAGTCAAAAAATATATATATGTGGCATGCCCAGTGACTGAGTTTGTCAGTGCCTGTTTTACATTAAATTCCTGAAAGTCATCTTGACTAAAATAGTTTAGCTGAAGATTCCTGAGGCTCTGATAGGGACAGATATGGAAATGTGAAAGTATCTAAATTCAGTATATTTGAATATAAATATGCAAAATACACTTAACTTGCATGCTACTTGTGTTATGGCCTGTATAAAACTCCAACTTCAGTTCCAGAGATACAGCAATCTAATTGAACATGTGCATGGAACAACACCTTTTAAAAAAGTGACGGGCACCGAAAGAGTGTTGCAGCTCAGTTGTGGGGCACGGTATATGGCTACTCTCACTCTCTTTTGCAGTCATAGAAATACAGTTTCTTGGGGAAAAAAAATAAAATAATAGCATCTGATTTTTTTATATTGAAATGAAATAATTTGCCTGAATAAGACTAATCCAACATTTATTGTCATAATTTGTTTCAGTTTCTTTGAATTTATTGCATTTAAATAATGAGTATGCATACATGCTTTGATGAGATGCAGCATTAAAATTTCATGGACCTGGATGAATGGTTCTGGGATGGCAGGAGAGATCCACCAAGCAGTGCGGGGCTGCCCTATGCTCTTCAATCTTGTATAGTGACAGAATACTTATATAACAGTCGGTTGTGATGATCTGGATATTCCATGGGATGTTCCTATGAATATATATGTATAGACTTGTGTATTCATTTACTTATAAATCTTAGAGACATGACATCCTTTCTAGTCTCTCCTCTGCCCAAAACAAATGATTGCCACCTTGCAAAGCAGACAGAAAAGGGGGAGATGAGGAGCTGGACAAGAGGGGTAGATTAAGGTCTTATTTCTTCCAAATGTGAGCCAAGAGTATAACAGTTCTTTGTTATCACCCCGAGAAGGTCTGATGAAAGCCAGGATTTGAGGGAGGTTCAGTGGCAGACTTCATAGTCCTGCTGCCTCTGTGGCTTGCCCCTGTTGCACGTGGCAGAGGCACATTTGTGCCACCTTGGCAAAGCAGAACTGTGATGAGCCCTGGCTGTAACACATATGTCAGATGGCTAGCAAGTAACAGGTTTTGCTCTTCATCAGTCCCTCCTCCTGCACAATGAGGAGAAACTCAGTGATCCTGATACCTTTGCTCTGTAGAGCATTTTGCCTCAGAGAAACCTGCAACATCAGTTGTGTTCATACTCTTCCATATGTCACGAAAAGACAGCTTATGTTAGGTTGCCTCATGTATGGTCCTCTCTCTAAAGGAGCCCCCAGCATTATTCTAGCTACCTTCAAGCTCCATGCTCATATCTCAAGTCTTTTGGTGCAGCCAAAAGACAAGTCTTTTGCATTTTCCATGTAGTCTTGATGTTGAGACACTCTCCATTTTCTTCATCAGACTTCACCTACCCTGCCCCTCTCATACCCTACTTCTTCCAATAGCAGTTCCTTTTTAATTCTGGTCACCTCCATGTTCCCAGATGGATGTTGTTTCAGGTCTTTGATGTGTTCACCAGAATTTCTAGATGGCAGACCCCTCATGGATCTCACTGGTATTGCTGCTATTATTGCCACTAGTTACAGGTGCTAAACGTGTACACATGCCAGGACTCCTAACTGGCAGCACCTCTGATGCCAGAGAGCACTGAGGAGAAGGTCCCTGTTGTGTTGCAGTTGTTAGTGTCAGGGAGCAGCAGGAGCAGGGCTGCACCATGAGGGGGGCAGGCTGTACGCTGACAGTGGCCCCAGCACAGCCAGTGCCCACACCAACCAGGGCACAGTCCTGCAGCATCTGAGCTGGATGGGCAGGGCTGGGTGCAGGTAACGAGGTCCCATTGACAGCTCCAGCCAACATGAAGTGATGAACTGGGTCCGGAGCCCATCCAGGGGGTCCGGTCAAGAGCAACAGAAGGGGCTGGAGACTATGCAAGAGAACCAGTGAGTGAGCCAGGACAGCAGGAGAGAGGATGGGGCCAAGGTATGCCTACAGCACAGCTCGGGCAAGATTTGGGTGTTTGGGCCTGGACTGAAAGGGAACCCCTGTATCCATGGGTAGAGTGAGCCTGACAGTGTGCCTTCAGTGCAAGAAGGGAGGAGACTTCTTGTGGAGCACTTGTGCAGTGAAAGGACAGGACGACCACCATAGTACATTTGTTTTAGCTAAACAATAATAAAATGTAACTGGAGATAGAACGGGAAGAGTCTGGAGTTTCATTTTAATTAAAGTAGGGGGTTGACCCAATTAACACTAAATTACAGTGTTTCTGTGCCCCAGAATATTGGGTGGTGGAGAGAAGCCCCGTGCAAGTGTTCCCTCTGGAGACAGGGAGCCAGTGTGCTTTGCAGGCCCACTTGCCTCTGGGAACAATAGGTGGCTTTCAGGCGGCTGGCCTGGCCCCAGTGCTCCAGCTCCCCTCTCCTCTCCTCTCGGGGGCTGCTGTAGAGTCATGTTTGGGAATGCGTTACTGAGCAGGGGAAAGCCTGAACCAGAAAGCACCGGAGGAGAGAAACTTACTGCTTGCACAGCAAGCTAGGTGTTGTGACACCAATACTGCAGAGCTTTACAAGGGAGAAACATACACAAGAAGCTCCGCTGTGGTCTTTCCTTATAGCTATATCGTTTTCAGTCTGTAATTTCCTATAAAAATTTCACCATAGGTTTAAATTTAGCAAAGCACATCAAAGTCTGGGAACTTCTTAACATTTTTGTTTGTAACGAATTTTAACAAAGTTCAGCCTCTGAGCCAGGATTAGAAAACTCTGCGAAGGCTGTGCTAAATTTAAAATCTGCTTTAGTTTTAAATGCCTTTGCAAGCTGTTACTTCTGAACATGAACTATGCCTTTGCTCTGTGTGTGTGTGTAAAGGAAAGAAAAAAAGATTTAAAAGGCTAAGTGGTTAAAATTTGACAATTAGCTACTGTACATGCTCAGGAGCTTCCCCAGCTTTCCCCTCAACCCGTGTTTTCTTTATCTCCTGGGTGGTCCCTGTCCGTTCTTCTAAGAACCCATCCCCCCTTCTCCCCATCTTTGCTCTCCCTGTAAAGGGGGCCCTCTCATCCCAGTCATCGTCCTTCCTGCTGGAAGGTTGAGATCCCTTTGGGAGCCAGCCAGTGATGTTCTTTATTTCATACTTGCAGAACGAAAGAAAAACGAGTGGTACAAAAGATAAGACGACAGCTTTCTAGTGTGGGAAATAATACTGAATCTTGAACCTCCCAAAGCTGGTCCCAGATGAACAGCACAAGGAGTGTGAACTGGCTGTCAGGGATGCCAGGTGATTTGTCCTTAGCACTTTTGGAAAAAAAATCTTTCCTTCCTTCTTTACAGAACTGGCTATTCAGCTGATGTAAGTCAGTGGATCCCATTCAAAACAATAGTATTATGCTAAGTTATGATGGCTGCATAGCTCTCTAGGGTAAGGTGGATGTGAACCATTAACCTATAGGTGGTCTTTTTTCGGTATCCTTTTTGGATGGTACAAAGCTTATTAGCCTGGACAGTGTGTCTCTGTGAGACCAGCAGACAAGGAAGTTGTGTACTGTGCAGCAGGTTTGTCTTCATGGTGGATATCTGAAAGCAACTGGAGTGTTAGGTCAAGCTGTATGTACTCTAGAGGTCTGCCTCACTTAAATCAGCATAATTTTAGTAGTACAGTACTTTTTCCCGTCCTCCCAGTAGCCTGGAGGCAGTTAGGTCTGTGTAAAGGTATGGTAGAAGGCCTTGTCCTGGGTATACACAGGCCAAACTTCTTGGGAGACGAATTATTGACTTCGATCTTCTGTTATAGTCACTGAGGCAGCATTTTGCAGTGCTGGAAGCAGAAACAAATTTTCCCCAGTCTCTCATCAGTGTTTCAATTACATTGTGCCCAGCGGTTGCTGTTGACTTGAAAACCCATAGAAAGGCATTGCCTGAGTTTTCTTGTCAGTAAGGATAGTGATAATAATGTGATTTTCAGAAGGCATAAGTAATGCCTGCAGTATGGAAATTGCTTGGTGTAGTAACTTATATTCATCTTGAAACAACAGTGTGCGTCTCAACTCCGTCAGTTCAGTAACAGTTTTTAAAGACTATTTTGTATCTTTGCTTCGGAACTTTATTGTGTAAAACTCATCAACTCACAAACATCTTCAACATAGGCATGATGGGACCTTAAATTGAAAATAAACATATTTAAAAAATTGTACTTAAAGTGAAAATGTCTCAGAATACTATTTCCCCATTTCCTTGCTATAAAGCACAACAATATTGGTGTAAAACCCTTGTAACTGTAGTAATTAAGGAATTAGTGGCTTACAGGACTTCATTGTATTGTGGTCAGTCAATCACTTAGCCTGTGATGTCTCTGAACTTTTCACTATGTAAGATATTATACTGTATTTGCTTAATGCAATTATGGAATAATCCTTGGTCCAGTTTCCTGGAACAATACAAACAGTCTTTTCTTCTCTCCATGTGTTCCTGGTTTACCGCCTAACTTGGAAAGGAGCTGTGTTTGTGAACTTTTGTTTCCCTTCACACTGGGGTCCAATTCCAACATATTTCTTATTTGATTTTTGTTTTGAAAATGTTTGTGCTCCATTGTCAGCCCAATGTACATTTGGTTGAAATGTCATCCTAGAGTTTTATCTAACTGGATAAAGATTGGAAGAAATATTAATTTCATTAATTGAAAGTGTTAGTAGTGTTGTGTTTGTTTTCCCCATTTTGCTTTAAATCTCTTCATGTGGGTAGAAGATTTCATGTTATCTTCACTCTCAAATTACTTACCTTTTTGTTGGAGTTCGGACAAAACCAAAACCCTGCATCTGACCAGCCCTGTCTTCAAAGCAGATGAGGCTGGATCAGCTCTTTGTATTTAGATCCTGTCTCCTATTTAAGAAGGCAGGATCAATTTCTAGTTAACACGTTAGGATAAAACTCTGGGTCTAGCACCTCATAATTTTCTCTTCCTTTGCAACCTATTAAACTGCGGAAGAGAGGGAGAAGGGGATTGTCTAAAGATATTTTTTGAACTTAAATATATTTAAAAGTTTTTATATTTGAAAAGTATTACTTCTATGAAAGTACAAGGATTCTGCTAATATTTTTATGAGCTTGATATATTTTGAAAAAACAAAGTAATTGGAAAATGTTGGATGTGCTGTAACCACCATCTGCCCCTGCCTTAAAAAATGTGCATGGTTCCATACACACATTTTAAATGATCCATCATATATCATCACTTACTACAGTACTTCATTCATGTAGGTGTTAGTTTTTGTGTGCAAAAGGTCAAATCTTTTCAAACTTAATTCTGAACACTTGCGTTTTATAACAACCTAGCTTTTCNCATTAGCTAGAGGGAAGAAAGAAAGAAAAACCCACATTCCTGCTTCAAATCAAGTTGACTGAGGTCTTTTGGTTGATTGTTCATATTTCTAACATCAGAATTCCATAGTATGGATGATATGTGTTAAAAGCTGTAGAAAAGAGGTTACTCCACAACCCTTGAATATTTCTGTCCTAAAGAAAAGACAGAGCATTTTAAACATGAAAGTTGGGACAGGAGGAAAAAAGTAGTTAGTGAGTTATTTGTCTTATATGCCATGTTTTTAAAAATTTATATAAGCTTGAAGTTAGCTTTTGGCATTGCTTGAGCTAATTCTTTATAAATCCCTCTAAAATGCACACTAGACCTGGAACATTTTTTTAGGGCCAAAGAGTATCAGTATAAAATTAGAAAAACAATATCTTTGAGTTTGTTCTCTTGGCTTCTGGGAGCTGAGTGGGTGGTGAAGAGTCCCTTCCTTGTAATAATGTTTTTACAAATAGAAATTTTGCAACAGTTTAAAGAAGGTAACTTAGATGGAAAAAGAGGAACATGTCAGTGCATTTCATTCAATTGTAATGCGTTTTAAAAAAAAATAATAATCCCTTTCAGAACAGAGAATAAGTGATGAAAATTATCATGGGTAAAATAATGAAACATGTAGGGATTAGAAAAATATACAAGTAGATCTGTAAACTTTGTTTAGATTGAGTAACTTGGCTTTTTAAAAGTGTTTCAGAAATTTTACATGGTGCTGCCTGTTCGTGTCATTATAATTAGGGGTCTCTTGGTATTTCCATTACCAGAGAATGTTTTCTTGCATTTTTAACCTAACACTGAAGACAGGAAAAAAAAAATACCCAGCTCATTTTTTGACAAGCAATGTCAGAGCCCAGGTGTAAAGTTTTATACTAAATCTAGCCTGAGTTCATATTCTGTTTGTAATGTGTAATGTAATTTTTCAGCATGTAAGTTATTGTTATGAATAGTTAGTGTTCAATATACAGTCAGGATCCTTGACTGTGCCCAGAATTTGCTCAGCTGTGTCATAAGAAAGGGGCAACGGCATCTTTTTATTTGCAGCGGTACTTTCAGGCTGGCTACAGACTACACCACTGCCAAGTTGCTTGGGGCCCTTGGACTCATTCAGGTAGCTAGGTGATATTGGGTGTGAAGTGTGGCCTGCTTCTCCCTCCTGCCCTCCTTCTAAGCACTTCCAGGAGCTGGGGAGGACAGTGATGCTGCTCAGAGGTCTCTGTGATGCCAGGAGACTCCCCTTTCTCTATTTTCAGGTCTGTTCAGCAGTTTTTCTATCTGGTCTGCAGTGCTGTAGAAGTTGACTCCCTATATGCTTGAGGTGTCGT
>VZTV01082439.1:0-11771 GCA_013400875.1 Anhinga rufa | reverse complement strand
AGCAGTGGGAATGATTGGCATAGGTGTAATTTGATCTGATCACGTGCAGTATATATGCATGCATATGCTTTGGACATATTCCCATGTCTCTACATACCTCTCTTTAGCAGTCAGCTTTCACAGCATCCCTGTACTGACTTAAAGTTGCTTGTTCCTCTGCCATGAACAGTTTTTGAAGTGTTTCTAGTGCAGTCCTTCCTCTGTGAGGCAATTCAGACATCTGAAAGAGCTGTGTAGCAACATGTGTTGACCAGAGTCTAATTCTAGTGATGTCTGTCCTGGACTTCAGAGTTTGTCTAACTTAACAGTCTCTTTCTTTTGTACACAGACTTAATCTCTTTACTTAAATGAAGGCAGGGAATGAGGCTTGAATTCTGGTGATCATATGGGGCTCATTTTGCTATCTTGATCTCAACATCTTGATAACAGATATCGTTCCTGGTTAAACACTTCTAAATCTGTAATTGTTCGTTCACTTTCTAGAGGGATGTCAAAGGAAATAAGGTTGTTTAGATTTAGAACAGGGCTGAGCTCTCTTGTGACTCTTAATCCCCATCAGGATTTCAATGAAGACTATTCTGATCTGGATGGAATAGTGCAGCAGCGGAGGCAAGAGATGGAAGAGTCCAGCAGCACAGGCTCACAGACCCCAGAGCTGGAATGCTTCCAAGGTGAGTGGGATCGTGGGACCCCGAGAAAATGAGAATGGCTTAGCTCCTCAGTTTTACTTCTCTAATCCCCTTCTGATGTGGAATCTAAATTCTCCACAGTCCTGGAGAAATTACATGGTTTTTAAGGTCTTCCTCGAAGCCTCAATAGCTGTGTTACCATTATTATATCCCTGTGCAATCCAGACGCAGGCAATGACTTGGTCAGCAGTGGATCAGATTTGTCAGTACTGCTTCCAGCTGCTTATCTATGTGCTATCTGTCCCCACATCCCACATCAGTTATGCTAGCAGAGATACAAAGTAGATGCTTCTCCTTTAAAAAAAAAAGTAAACAAACAAAACCCCCTATTTTAAAGTAGTTCATGTTACAGTGTAACTTCTTGTAATCTATACAAATAACATTATGTACTGAGATGGCTTTCGGTCATCAAAAAAGTTGTTCTTGACATGTATTTTTGTGGTTTTATTTCTTAAATCCTTATTTTATTCTTTGCAGTTATTAAGACGATCGAAGATGCTGTCCAAAGTTGTTCTTTTCTTAATGCCACTGTTTGTAGTCTCATATGCCTCAAGTTCTTCACCTAATTAACAAGAATGCTGCATAGAAGCTTACTGCATATAAGTTCATAAGTACAGCAGAACTTGTTTTATGTAGCACATGCTGAATGTTATTAGCAAAACCTAGGGTATTATTCTGCTTTACAATTGATATATATATTAACATATTAATGTGTTGTTATGCTGTTATTACTGCAGGTTCCATCTTGACTATAAAAGAATGTGTGTAATAAGACATTTTTACCATTACTTTTAAATTAAATACTACTTTTTTTTTTTACAGCAGTTTTCTGTTGCATTAGTTTTATTTAACTCCTTTTTTTTCCTGTGTGTCTTTTGTTCAGTGGTATGATTTGGGGCTATTTGCTTTCTTTGATATTCTCTCTGTGTGTGTATTTTTAATTGTTTGGTAGTGTTTGTGAAGCAGTAACTAAATTGTGGTGTCATCACTTGCCACATGAATGCTTCTGAGTAATGATTTAATTTGCTGTCTTCCCTACAGCTAATAACTACTTCAAACCTTTCCATTTTCCTTTTCCACAATTAAACAACCAATATCCAGTTAAAGAATCATGATAGAAAAAGGAATTGAGGGGTGTGGGGGAACAGATCTGTCTGTCACTTGTGATTCTGTTTCTTGTGCATCATTAGAGCAGTCCGGGGTGTGCAAGTAAAGCATGAACAAAACTGTGTGTGACTGGATGTTTCTGTCCCATCTCTTTCAAGATGTCTGCATTTTAAAAAGTCAGGAAAGGAAGCTATAATCTCCCTTTTAAAGTAACAATGCAATGTCTCCATTTGATGTTGCTATTAAAGTCATTTGGAAACATTACTGTATTCTGTCCTTTTGCAAGATGACTTTTGTGTCTCTATAATCTTATGACTGCAATCTTCAAAGTTTGCACAGGTTGCCATCTTTCAAAGGGTCTGGAAATATAAATGCAGCATACATCATCGTCTTCCAGTCCAAGTGCTTTGTATTTTGTGATGATGTGGAATTACTTTGCAAACTCTTTTAAGGCTACTAAACCAACTGCTTCTTCCTATCCAATTTCAGAAACGCACCTTTTAAAATCCTCCTTTTCCCTTACTCCTTGACTATCTTAAACTACCAACACCTTCCTTTGCCTTTGTATTTCAGCTTTATTGAAAATCTTGCTTTTGACAGATTATCATGTTGTTGAGACACAAACTCACTTGAAAGTTTCCAAGTCTGAGGCAAAGTCCGTCCGTTCAGATGCACACAGTAAACATGGACCTGACGGAAAAGCCCAAAACGGTCCTGGAAATGGTAAGGACTGAAGGACAGATGTTCAGCTGGAGTTAGTTGAGATAGTTACATCACTTCACGTAATTTGGAAGATCTCTTTCTTGTTTATCCCCCTGTTTATATTATCTGATGCATGCTTCAAAACACTGTGTGCCGTGGTCTGCTTTGATCAAAGTAACACTTGGTTCATTTTCTCACAGGCAATTCTGAAGCCTTCAGGTTCTTCCACAAAGTGAAGTCCCAGAAACTCTTATCTCTGAACCATGTACTAATATTTTACGCAGTTCTGTAAGTTAGCAATTGATACCAAGATTGTAAAAATACTAGGATTTTCTTATGTTTACATAGATTAATATAATCTAAGCTTCACTTGAAAAAAGGAAATTATTGGGAATTGTGGCCTTTATACTTTTCAGAAGTACAAATGCTGGGGCAGGCTTACTTAACAGGCCTTTTACTTTTAAAAGCTGTTTCAGGAAATGTTAAACTTGCAAGTTCATTTTACATGCCACATAAGAAAGCCATACTCAAGGGTGAGATTTTCATAACTGTCTGAATGCCACTGATGTGTATTCCTGAGCTGTTTCTAAGAATGATACCTTTATATTCAACATCTACAAGTAACAATTTAAATAGCTTTTAACATTGAATTTGTCAGGTACCTCTACGGTTTCCATTAACTGATGTACCTTATTTTTCTCTTTACAGTGTTTGTGCGTTAATATTTTCTACCTTCTACATGAAATATAAAATCAGTGTCCTGGAGGAACGTCTTATTTCCATCACATCCTTTGATTCACATATTAAGGAGTAAGATACACTCCGTAAAATTTGGGGGTTTTAAAATCTTTTTCCAGTATCTGTCATGCTCATCTATTTCCTTCAGAAACCACCGTGCTACAGTAGTGCACTTGTCATACTTTAGTGTCCTTTAGTTCTTGCATCTGTACTAGTCTTATCTCACAGCTTTCTGTTTAAGACTTTTAGTACAAATATGATATATCATGGTGCACTACTGCATTGAGAATGTTGCAGATAGCTGTAACTTAAGTGTAAAACACTGAAGTGAGCAGTTCCTTTCCAGAGCAGTGATTCTGTAGAAAAGGTATAACTTCTGTCTCCAGTCTTAATGTCATTTGATTAGCCTAATATGACAGAAGAAAATTCATAGTCTTTGGGCTAATACACCTGACTTGCTTGTATAATGTTTTCTAAAGCTGTGGCCTGCCTGTGTCCTCTTTAGAAACAGATATTCTATCTTGCTAAAATAAAATAAAAATTAAAAAAAAAACAAACACATCACAAACCAAAACAAAATATCCAAATACACTAAGGGAAGGATCTTTGCGTATTTGAAGAGGAAATAGGGAAAGGGGCTATAGTTCCATTGACAGTTCCATTCTGTAGCTATAGCTGTGGATGTCATCTGCCCTTGCATATTTTTATTTTTTTAGTCACCATGTTGCATCAATAGGAAATATGCAAACTTCAAGTGGAGAGGCAGTGCAGGGACATACACTACAGCAGTATGTCACTTTAAGTTGTATCAGCTTCCTGTTCCTCTCATAGGACAGAAGGCAGTTGACTGGATACTGCTCAGAATACTGATCAGTTCATTCAGCATTAAATTTTGCATGAACTCTTCTCCCCTTCTTATAACTGATTTTTTTTTTTCTGAGCTGCTTTGAAAAACATGGCTTTAAAAGTCATTTATAAATCTCACTGCAAAACCTGCAGCCACATGCAGTGTGAGTGGGAATGCTGACAGGTGGAGAAGCAACACCTGAAAAACAGAGGGGGAAAATAAAATTCAAGGCAGAGCTGTACCCAGGCTGGGTGGAACTGTCTGCAAAGTGTTTCAAACCTGTAGCAAGTTCTTGAATAAGGGTGCTTCTTAGCTTTCTTGGATGACCCATCCCTGACAAACAGGTCACTCTGACAATACACCTGTGGTCATATTGAACAATGGCTGTGCTGCTTTGGATACAACTGCACTCAGCTGTCTTCTGTAGAAAGCAGTAGGACTTGTATGCATGTGTCAAGACAGAGCTAGGTTCTTGATAAAAAAGGAATAGGGAGGAAATGGTTCTTTATCTTAAGCAGGCTTGCATTTATATTTTACCAATATTGCAAGGACAGGGGTAAACCTACCTCTAATAGTAGGCAGTGCTAAAAGCCATTTTCCCACTTTTGGCATGTTTTGATTAGCAGGATGCTGTGTCTGTCTTCTGAAGCACTCTCACATGAGAAAGTCCTGTTTTCTATTGCTCTGATCCCAAACGGTACAAGATACAGGATGATCTAATGTGCAGCTTTACAGTGTCAAGGGTTTTGGCTTTTTGATTTCCTGCAAGTCACAGGACATGGAACTTATGCAACTTTACAACTTACTTCCACTGCAAATAGCTGTAAATGTTTCCATCTAAACTTCTGGAGAATGAGGCCACATAAAGAATGTAGTCAAGAGTGCAAAAGTGACTTAGGCCTTTGTTTCTGTAAACAAGTGCATTTCACAATGTTGCCATTGTATTCCCATATACATGTATATCTTTGTCTGTTTTCCTCTTTTTCACTTCTGTCACACTTCTTCGTTCTGTTTGACAGGCATCCAGTGCACCAAGGTTTGGGATCTCATCTGCAAATTAATGCTGATGCCCTTTCTGATGAGTTAACTGCTAATCTTATAAAATTGGAAAAGGTAACTTCCCATGATATAATGTAAAAGCTCATACACTGAATTTCTATGGTCTGTTATTTTGAAAAGGACCAAGTTACTCCGATTTTATATCAGAAGCTGGCATGTTTTGCTAGACAAGGACTGGTTTTATGGACTATAAATTAGTCCAAGTACAGACATTGGTATCTGTAAATGTTTTTCCTTGATCTGCAGCTTACAACCAGGAATACTAATAAACTGGACACTCCAGGGGTGATTATTGCATGTAAAGATCTAAAATTTTTTTTGTTCATCAAGGCTAAGGATTCTGAACTTAACCTTTATTACTATTTTATGAAATTTTCTCTCTGAGATTTCTGTTTGAGTTTTGGGGGTTTTTTGATTGAGTAATGATTCTGGCTTTCATATGTAGTCAGCCTCTTCATATGAAGTGGCTGGAATCTGCCTGTTTCACTTTACTAACACAAATGCTGCTGCACTGGTCGCATACTTCCTATACTTGACCTTTACTTTTTACCATTCTCTAATTGCAAAACTAAAGGCACTTGCTGGCTTAAATTGGAAGCCTATGCAAAACAACAGTGGGTGTGTAGACCTTTTTCCCACTTTAGGTTTTGTGGTAGACTAACCTTGTCCAAGCAGTCACATGCCCAACCACCCACTCTCTCTCTCACTCCCCCTTCCTAGCAGGGCAGGGGGAGAAAATAGGATAAGAAAGCTCATGGGTCCAGATAAAGGCAGGGAGATCCTTACCAGTCACCATCACCAGGCAAAATGCACTCAACTTGGGGAAACTCAGTTTAATATAGTGTCAGTTAAAATAGATTTAGGTCATAAAAAATAAGGACAAATGATAGAACAATACCTTTGGTCCCTCCTGTCCCAGGCTCAACCTCACTGCTTTGCTCCCAACTCCTCAGCCTGCTCCCTGCTCCCCAGGTGGAGCTGGTGGGGGGTTACAGTCAGTACATAATGATTTTCTCTCTGCTGCTCCTTTCTTCCCTCATTTTCCCCCTACTCCAGAGTGGATTCCTCCAAGGACAGTTCTTCAGTAAATAACCGCCTGCTCTGGTGTGGGCTCTCCATGGGCTGCAGTGTGGACATCATCTCTGCCGTGGAGCACCTCCTCCCACTCTCCTTCTCAGACCGTCTTATTCCTTCTGCTGTTTCTCACCCTCTTGCTCTCTCTTTTTGATGATTTCCCCCTTTCTTAAACACGCTTTCCCAGAGGCTTTACCACCCCCTTGGCTGAGGGGCTCAGCTGTGCCCTGCAGTGGGTCCATTGCAGGCTGCTGGAATGGCTGTGTCCAGCATGGGGCAGCCCCTGGCCTCTTCCTGCAGCAGTTGCCCCTTCAGCCCCCTGTCCCACCCTTGCCCCCAGACCTTGACAGCTGCACTCAGTACAGGTGTATGAAATGTGATACATTGGGAATACATACACTGGCCAAGCATGAAAGTAAAGTATTAGTGGAGGAAAACAAAAGTTACTTGAATTCCTGTGTGCTTAAACCACATGGGATATTTTTGCCTCTGTTTCTAAAACTAAGTACATACCAAGGTCTTTCAACACCAAACGTTCCCAAACGAAGCTTCTCGAATAGTGTAAAGCTAGGATTTTATAATATCAATGTTTACCTGTGTGGCATAGGTTTTACAAAGACTGCCAAAAGAGGCTTCTCTCCCCACATCTCCACCCCCTTGACTGTGGAAGTCTAGAGTAATGCTAGCATAACCCCTTTGTATGCTCTGGATAAGAATAATATGAATACGAGGGGAAAATGCTTAGCAGATGATTACCAGATATGAACTTTAGCCAAATTAGGTCATTTAAGAGGTTACTGCTTTCCAGCTGTCTGGGACAGGCTGGCAAGATGGTTCTTAGGAGACATTCACTTTATTTAAGTGGGAAGCCAGCCAGCCAGCGCGCCCTTTGCAGCAGGGCTAGGCACTTTCCCCCTCCCTTATATAGTCTCTGCTTGGAGACAGAGTAAAAGGCATCTGGATGGTTGGATCATTCAGCTATTCCCAGAGAAGTGATCCTCTGTCCTGAATTAGAGTCTTAACTCGTGCTCTTTTCAGTTAGTGTCTACAGGATTGGACCCTTAAAGTCTTACCCTGTATTTGCCAAATACTCAAGACACAATCAACTGCTGTGCATACAAGCTGAATGAGTATTGCCTGTAGCTGCACATTGCCACATCCCGGCCCTCTCTAATCTAGATGAGCAGTGGTTAGAACAGGATGTTTGACCCTACTCTTGTCCTGCAAAACTGCTAGAAATCTAATAGCTTTATGTTCTTTGCACAAAGTTACTGCAGTTGCTTAACTGATTCATATGCCTTAGTGAAAAGTACTAGTAATTGGCTGTAGCTGGCTTCAGCAGCAAAGGTAGCATAATAGTTTCAGTGTAACTTGTTGTCTCTCCCCTTGCTTCCTGTGTGACCACAGCATTGTAAACTAGAGCACAGAAATTCTCTAGGTTAAAAACTAAAAATTACTCTCCAGTTAAAAAATATTCAGTGCAAGAGAATGTTGCAATGAGTTTTTCAGTGTGACCTTGTGATTTTTACCAGCTCCACTTCATACTTGGAGCCAAAGAATTACCATGGGTTAGCAAAATTTTGCTTTGGCATTTAAGTGTATTTAATAGGTTGTTAAAATGCACCATGTCTATCAGAGGATAAAGTGTTAAATTGGGGGAGGGAAAACATGGCCTAATTTACTCATTCCTTACTCTAATGTAGCTTGTGAAAAGAAATTTCCTGTGTATGCATTAAATGACTTTTGTAAAATGAGGTGCTTCTTACTGTTTTCCTTTCCCCAAAAAGCCCCTCTTGAAAAAGGTGTGCATCTGGGCTAGAAATCAAAAGGCAGGATTAAGAAGTGGTATTCTTGAACCTGAAGTACAATGGCTCCTCAAATTAAAGCCTGAAAGTAGCTGTAACTAAACCTTCTGTAGCTAGTTACTGCTAGTTACTAAGATATAGAGAACACATGTGCCAGGGGATGTGACCCGCTATATTCCCCACTCACTGCATTTAAGGACAAGGAGATGAAAGGTGGATAAATAGGCTGTGTAAAATAGGTCTGTGCAAATCATCCCTGAGGATGTGACTGGCTGGCATTGCTTTCAGCTTAACTAAGGGAAGATAACCCACAATCAGTACACTAAATCTGGTAAATGGGGCATGTCTGCTAATGGTTAGAAGATGTTATTTTACTGTGTCATAGCTGACTGTGTAGCTGAACCTGTTAGAAAACTATTTGAATTGTCCACTTAAACCTAAGAGCTGCAACTTTGAAGTTTGAAGCTTTTATTGGGTTTTGATCAAGTTCAAAATAATTGGGTATCTTTTCCCTTTCTTTCTAGCTCTAGTTTTTTTCTATCCTATTTTCTCATACCTAATAAAGGAGAGAATCTATAGGAGGAAATTACAGGAGATACTGATAATGCAAAAGCTAGGTGTGCTGCTGGCTGATTGTATCCAGATGT
The DNA here is from genome assembly GCA_013400875.1 of Anhinga rufa. NCBI lineage: Eukaryota > Metazoa > Chordata > Aves > Suliformes > Anhingidae > Anhinga > Anhinga rufa. The sequence continues at coordinate 3,103 of VZTV01082439.1, read as the reverse complement.
TTCCTTTGACTCTAATGCAGAAAGCATTTAACATGAATACCATCAGTATGAACAGTTGTAACAGAATTAACGCGTACACAGAGTATATTGAAGAGTATGTCTTAATTTCTTTTTTTTAGATGCAGTATAACACTTCCTGCCTCCCAATTATTTTTCTCTCTCTTTCTAAGATACAGCACAACTTACAAAAACTACTTGAAGATGGTGAATGAAACGCCGATGTTCTTGGACTGCTTCAGACCTCATTCTTCTCTCTTGACAAACAGTTCCAAAAAAAAAAAATCTCTGCTGGCCAGAGTTGAAACTTCTTTGTTTTCAATCTAAACCAAACTTAAAATATGGTAAAGCTGATGTCATAATGCAGAAAGTCCATTTATTCTTCAGCATGTTTTGAAAACATATATGTTTTGATCTACATATATCTGTATGTTTTGAAAATAAGGGGATTTTTTCTTCTCTATTGTGTGTGAGTTAATGGATTTTATAGCTTGCTTGATTATAGACTTAAACCGGTGCAAACCTGGTGCAACTCCTTTTACCTCAGCATTTGATTTCTGCCTATTGTCATTGAAGTGTAAATGGGAAGAATTCAGCCATGACTCCTGTGCAGAAGTGTTGTGTGAATGAGCTGGTATCTGTCTCAGCTATGGTTATGGATTGGTGCTGTGCTCTTCTTTTTTACTTACTTGTGCCCTGGCATCCCAAAGATCAGATAACAGACACATCTGGATTTGGTTATGTGAGTTCTGAATGTTCAAGGTGTGCTCAGTTCTCAGGAGCTGTGAAAAGGTTCAATTCCACTTTCTGTGGCATTGCATCACCGCTGAGGGTAAGGTCTGTTTCTGCTGGGCATTCAATTTCCATTGGAGTCAAGCTTGAAATATGTATGGACTTGCCAACTTGACTGCAAGTTGTTTATGAATAGCAGTATGGGTGTGACATATCTGCACAACTTAGAACTGCTAGGTTTTTTGTCTACTCATATGGTCTCTGTCCATTAAGTTATTCAGTGTGAAGACCTTCAGTCGGCTTTCCTTGGAGTTGCATAGGGTTTTGGTTGGCTGAGCAAGTGCATTTTGTGTTCCAGTTGATGGAAATCTAGTCTTGGTATGTGACTCCAGGGACCAGATATTTTCGCATAACAGGAACTTGCAAATTAATGATGTAGCAATACAATCAGTAGAGTGAATGAAAACAGTGAACACCTGCTTTTTTTATCATACTGTTTTTTTCACAGTGCCTAAGATGTGATAACTGGGGATTTTAGCTTTCTCATTTCTGATTAGTTTTGAAAACCCAATACTTATGGTAGTAACAACTAGTATCTGTAAAGTAACAGTATTGTTTATAATATGCTATGCATTTTATAACCATTTCTGTGAAATGTACCTACTTTGTTTAAATAAATTTTTTAAAAATTATCGACTCGGTACTATAATTTGGATGAACCCAATTCCATCCATCAGTTTTAGTCAAACATGATACTCATGATCTGGTAGGCTCATACCTCACAGTACTAAGTTTGTGCAAAACCCAGTAACCAACACAAAGGGTTAGGAACTGCATCTTGCTGATGTGCTTCCTCTTACTCAGCTGTACTCAAGATCTTTCCAGACTGCAACAGTAGGAGCAAATTTAATAGTTAATAGTTTTTTCAGGTGATTCCTCCTTGAAGGATATTGGATGAGTATTCTAAAGTTGAGGCAGCTGAGAGAGCCTCTAATGCACTGGCTCAAGTTTCCATCTGAGCATGGTCTGTCAGAAATCTATGAGCTTTGACTGAGCTCCCTGTTGCAGCCCCTGCCTTTCCTTTCTCAGCTGTCATGAAATTATTGTGATACTCAGTTCCACAGGAAAATTATTGAAATAAGTTATTTTTCGTTTCTTCATTTTCCATCCTTTTCCCTGCTCTCCTTCCACAGTTACACAACTTATGCAACGTTTTGGACTCTGACCTCATCCTCCCCCTTCTTCTCTACTTCCCTCCCTTTAATTCTGTATCAGTAAGAGAATTCTGTAGTTCTGTTATGCTATAAAAATTGATGCTACAAGTCACCTTTTACTCCATTGCATCAGCAAGGATGTGCTTTGCTATGCTATAGGAAAACAAGGGGAGAGAGAGAGAGAGAGAGAATTTGGCATGTGCCTTATGTAAAGCAGGCAGGCTAAGCCTTCATCATTAGCCATAAGCAAATGGAATAATTATCAGAGTGAATGAGTAATCAGAGGCGGATGCGTGCCCTTTAGCCCATTGTGGCAGCATGCCAGATGAGGCAAGTCTGGACAAAGGTGTAACGGTATCTTTCGAACGGAGGAGAAGCAAATTACGCTCCAAAGAAAGAAGTGGCACTTGGTGCTTGTGAATCTGTGGTCACCTCAGCTCACTGATGCAATGCAATGTGGCCACTTCTTCTCTGCTCTGAAGTTGTTACCCTCCTTTTCCTAGAGGAAGGAGGAGGATGCCATGCTGTTCAGAAGTCAGTGCACAGTTGGGCAGTGTGTAGTACTGCAGTACTTCCAAACTGGGGGAGAGATGTATGGAAGGCAACTGGGGCTCATCACTAATATTTTCTCTAGTTGTAGTTGGTGACCCAATTATTTTTTAACAGTCTTAGCCCAAGCTTCTTCAGTTCATGTGCATGCTTATTCCAAGGGGAAAAAAAAAACAAACAAACAAACAGCTGTTTGATTTTCTTTCTTAGAACATGATTTTTGAGGATATCACAAACTGTATGAAGTTTAACAAGGGCAAGTGCAGGATTTGGCACCTGGGACACGGCAACCCTGGGTGTACACACAGACCGGGGAACGAGAGGCTGGAGAGCAGCTCCCCAGGGAGGGACCTGAGGGTTCCAGTTGATGGCAAGTTGAACACGAGCCAACAGTGTGCCCTGGCAGCCAAGAGGGCCAACCGTGCCCTGGGGTGCATCAAGCGCTGCATTGCAGCCGGTCGAGGGAGGGGATGGTCCCGCTCTGCTCTGTGCTGGTGCGGCCTCACCTCGAGTGCTGTGTGCAGTTTTGGGTGCCACAGTACATTAAGGATATAAAGCTGCNGGAAAGGTTCTTCACCCGGAGGGAGTTGTAGCACTGGAACAGGCTCCCC
>VZTV01082437.1:563-17491 GCA_013400875.1 Anhinga rufa | reverse complement strand
AATTATGAATTTATTATAATATAATGTAAAAAAGCCCTAATTGCCATGCATATTATCTGCTGCAAAATGATTGCATTGATATTTGATATTGCAAGTGCGCGGTTTCAACTTTAGTTCCATTTTCATTGTTTCTTCAATTTAATTATTTTCTATGAACCAATGTTGTCCAAGCATGGGTTCTTTCTCTTGACTTTTTTTTCTGATAAACTACAGACTCTGGTGCTCTGGGATCCCTTCCCAGGACAAACAACAACATCTTCTAAACTTACGGTTGGTAATTTGTTTGTTCCAATTTGGCTACGACATCCGTGCAGACCCCCTAGGCCGCCCGTCTGTAGCTCGACCCCATGGAAGCGAGGCGCCTTTCCCAGCAGTGCGGCAGCCATCCTTCTGTTCAGTCAGAGCCGTAGCTTTTAAATCATACAAAGAGTAACACTAAAGAGAGAGATACAGAAAGCAAACCAATATTGTAACAGCTCTGAGGTGTTATTTTAGAGGTATGGGGAGAAACAGTGTTATCTCTCGGTTTTTTGGTGGGGTAGAAGTCCAGCCAGGGGTTTGAGAGCCTGTTGCATCTGACCTGGGTACCCACAAAAGCCTGAAAAATCCCTGTGTACAAAAACCCGCTCTTTGTTGGGTTCTTGTTGCGCTTTGTATTTAAATCCACCGCGCAGCTCGAGGAAACAGTTGTCACCGTAATTCTCCATTTCCTTCTTTTAGATTGGCATTAGATTTAACGAGGAAAAAACACAGAAGTATGTGGGCTTTTATTAAATTATCACTTCTTTTACTAGTTAAACATCCAATCGAAATAATTCTGAAGTCAGTGCAAATCTTTTAATTGATTTCAGTAAGGCATAAATCAGATCACAGCAAAGTAAGCAGCCAGCTCAGAGCTTTAGCTTTATGCTTTAGCTTGGGATTTGGAGCTATAGTAATGGGATTTTGCTTTTAAGAGAACCCTTATGTGGTCAACATATAAATATAATATAGTAGTGTTTTCTTTATTACATAATATTTACATTTCAGTCACAAATGTAATATGTAAACTATTGCAGTTGATAGCCAGCAGATAAGCCAGAATCTGTTAGGTGTAAAGCCTGTAGGTAAGTGTAATAATTTTATTTTAGCTGGTCATAATGAACTTCGAAAAACCATGATTTATGCCAACAGATTGTGGCCTAAAACATGTAGAGAGTGACACATTCTACCATCTAATTAAAATCTATTCTTTATCAGCCATTAGTCCTGGGCAATGTAATCAATTTCTTCTGGCAATGTGTAAACAAAAGGACTTCAAAATTTCCAGTCTCCATCTCAAGAATGTCAAACACGATTTTATTACGGAAATGCAACATTAGCAACTTGTTTCCTTGCTGGATTTAGACCACTTGAATAGAATGTTTAAATACCTCAATTTTACAAATGCGAATCATCCATTGAAGTCAATAAGATCACTCACTTCCTTAAAGTTAAGCCCTGATTAAGTGCTTCTGTGGACTGAGGCCTCTAGGACAAACAGCTCTTGAGTCTGTACTTTGGTGAGATAGCAGCCCAACCAATTTTCTAAATCAGAACAAAATCTTCCACTTGGCAGTAACAGTAGGGGTTGCTGATTTCTGGGTTTACCCACTGGGGAAATACGAGCCTTTAAACCAAATTACACTAATATTTCTGGATCCTATGTCATTGTTTGGGAACATCATTGCATTTTGGAGAAATCTAGGAAAAGGCCAGCCTTCCTTTGAATTAATAATTTATGGTCCTGTTCATTTATAAATTAGAAAACTTAAACGACATTCAGTACAACAGTAATCATAGAGTTCTCTGCCAATGATTCTTTCCCGTTCTCCTGCCTTTTACAAATCTTTTCTTTGCTGATGTGCAAGAGACACATGGGAAACCAAAAGAAGCACTTGCTGTTAGCTACACGTTCGTCGGAGGTCCTTTCTATCGTCAGTTGTAGCATGCAAGGTTGACTGATACATCGAAAAAACAGTCAAACTGACAATACACAGCTTTCACACTCGTAAAATAAACAAGATCGCTACCTTAGCTGTAAACACACTGGATCTTCCAAGAAAACATGCTGGTTTTCTTTCCTAAACTTTTTCCACAGTATAGTTACCCATTTTATATAACACAATGCAAATATTACCTATAGCCTGCAGTCTTTATCAATTGCTGTTTCTAGGAACAGATTACTGTGGCCCCCATATCTTCACCAAGAAAAATAATTTGCCTGTAGGATATTTTTATGTATAGCCAGAAAGGCACGGGCTTTAATAGGAGATGGCACAATTTTTTCTTCCTTTGCAAACTGAATTTGTTTGCTATGACTATAGTGTATATGCAATTCTGAATATTTGCAAGGGGGACAAAATTATGATTTTGCCTGATGCACTCTATTTCTGACCCATTTCTGTAGTATTTGAACATTCACAATCTCCAATACAGCAGCTCTGAGTCTTTTAGCTGGAGCCCCACCTTTCTCCTTTGCTGTAACAGTTTGTAATTCCCTCCTTCCCCCACCTTATCTTCATTCCCTACCCTTTTACACGTACATGCACACTCGCTCTCTGGGTAACCCCAAATTCCTGCAGCCCAACTTGCAGCTGCCTTAGCCTCCCAAAGTATCGTCGTACCGTATCGCTCATGCGTATCACTCATGCGTATCACTCATACTGTTGCTTTGCTTCCAAATGAATCCTACCCTCCAAGTTCCAGCAGAGTTCACCCCAGTGCCAATTTCCTTCAGCCCCTCTGTGTAGAGGGGACAAAGTGAACGTTCTCCGTGAAGAGAGGGAGGAGAGAGATGGGAGAGGCCAGCTGAAATTTTCCTGAGCCCTCTCCATCCCAACTTGGTACATGCTATACTTTCCCAAGGGGGCAGCTTCCTAGTTTGAGAGCTGTTGCTTTGATACATTTATCCTTTAAGCACTCCTGTAAACTGAGAAGTCAAGTTACTCCCACTTCACCGTCAAGGAAATGAGGCACAAGGGAGGAATGCCATGACTGCGTGAACATTTCTTTCAGCTGCAGCGCCAGCTCCAGCAGCTCCAGGTGACTGCCGTAACCACCTGGCATGGACCTTGGGGGTGCTGATGCAACGGTCTGCACAGCTGCATGGTGTACCAGTAACCCAAGGGGGGAGAAAGAAAACTTATTTTTATCCAGATCCTTGCACTGACTCACCCAACGGCCCAGCCAGTAGTGCTGGCATAACAGGAAGGGGGAAGAGAAGGGGCAGAGCGCACGAGGCCGTTACCCACTTCTTACTCTTTGACCGAAGAGGAGGTTTGGAGGCAGGGGAGGATGAATAAGATCTGTTTAGCCAGCTCTACTGACAGAAGAAATGTATGTCCTAAGATTATAAACAGGTGCTCTCTTCCAAAGCCCAGCTGAGCTAGTGAAAAAGTGACTGTCCCCATTTTTTGTTGGCATCACCCCTGCCAGATATTAATGCTCCTCACATCTGCTGGTACAGTTGCTCATATGTGTTACCCAACCCTTTTCAGATTAAATCAGCCAGGTTACCAGACTTACTATTTAAACCATCTGCATTAGCTCAGACCCATTTGCCTAAATAAGATTAGGATAAAGTGAGCCAACAACAGATCTGAGGAGACAGCGGACTCCAGCAGAGGGACAACAAATAGCTGGTAGGTGGCAGTAACCTCTTCAATAACCACAACTTCTTATGTACTGAGGGAGTCCATCCATTTGGGCCCTAAACATTGGTCATGGTGATGTAGAGACAGGTACATGTCAGTGAAGAGAGTTTATCCACTTTTTGGATGTCTGGCCTAGAGCAGTAAAAGCTCCAGGGTGTGGGGTTTACCATCTTTTTTTTTATTTTACTATTACTGCATCATGGGGATGCACACTTATGAAGCATATGCTGAACTGTACGTACATCTCCAGAGTCCCAGGCTTGCATTACAACTTCTGGTCCATCCTCTTTGCTCATACAGTGGCTCAATGGAGCCTCTAAGCTGCAAAAGTGAGCTAGCGATTCTTGCCTAAGTGCGTGAGATGGGAATTCTCCTTGCACAGGAGGCAGCTGAAATGCCTGCGATCTCTAGATTCATGAGGAGAAGTTAACTTGGATGAAGCTGGAGAAGGGGCAGCCATGGCTTTGTTCCCAGGGAGCCAGTGCAGGAGAAGGCTGAGCTCCTGAGGGGTGCAGTAGCTGTCAGTTACACACATGGTCCCCACGGACGTGTTGAGCTTGCTCCTGTCCTCAGCAAACAGGACGTCACCACCAACTGCCATTCGGGTGCTTCACTTTCACATCCTCTCTGCCACGACACGTCTGATTGTCAAAAGCCACAATCAAATCCTCGTTACGAGAGCAAAGTATTTCTCAAGAAAAGCATCCCCCATGGCTGGCTCCCTGCTTCAGCTAAGCTAAGAGCTAAACTAACCTAAGAGAATGAGGTTTTTTATATCCTGGATGTAAACTGCTTCTAAAAAATCTCAGTGTGTTACTAGTCTAGGGCCTGATCCTGGAAATGCTTACTAATTCATGTAGTCCTTGCTCCTGTTAAACCATGAAACTTAGTGACAGACTTGAGCAGCTATCATGTGGTGAGGATTGGTCTAAAACATCTGTTTCTTCTTGCTTAAATCTAAAAAGAAATGTTATTAAAATTAGAACGACCATTTTATTAATCAAAAATATCATCTAGTTATTTAACAAAGACTTAACAATGTGAGTCATCTGCATTAACAAATCCAGATGCTATACTCAGAGGCAGCAAAGACGCAGGGACTGACAATGGGCTCGCTAATTAATTTTTTGCTATTTGTTTTTCATTCCAAACAGACCATCCCTGATATTTTACCTCTCTTGGTGGATTTTAGGAAAATTGTAAGTGAACAGAAAAATACCATGTTCTCTCTCCTTTTAAAAAATAATATACAAATGCCATTAAGATTTTAATAAAAAAGTGAAATGTGTGCATATCTTTTTGCCATGTTACAGCTCTTTTCTTCTCATCCAGAGGATTGGACAAATGTGGTTTTCATTTAACCACACTTAAATTTAAATTGCCACACCATTCTGTGCTGGGTGTAAACTTACTGTGCATACGTCCAAGAATAAAGGAGCCTAATTTGGGAACTGCTATCCATGGTGATTCTCACCAGCTCAAAACCAGGAACTGCACTCGTTCTGGGAAAGGCCACATAATGTAAAATCATCCAGATCGTCTTGTCCTTTTTGCTCTTCACTGAAGGGCTGGTCCCACTGAATGGGAATTTTCAAAGTACCTTGTGACAGAAGAATTAAAGTTTAGCAGGAGCAAAGTGAGGCCAGTACTATACAGTTCGCCAATTTAATTTTAATACATATCATTTTTATACAGGGATCTTATTTGCACAGCTCAATGGAGCCATGCATTTGAAGAGCACTGCTGATTAATTAGGTTGGTTCAGTATGAATGAATTAGGTGATCTCTATTTTATGTCTGTTTTGAAGTTCACTATTGTGAACTTCACCCCATTCAGTGCTTCATCCTGTTTAAAAGACTTATTACTAACTTTACTTGGGCAGGAAAGGGAATCATTAAAAGCGCTATGCAAGCCTCTTGAGTATGGTGGGTTCTGTTACAGATGTATAAATCCAGCTCATTACTCAGCTAAGGGGAACTGACTTTCTAGGAAGGTTTTGAAAACAGAGGGATCAGGAGTTGGCAGGTGTGAAAATTGCAGTTTTTATGGACCAGACCTGAACCCAAATACTCTTTTCCTGGGGTGACGTCTCTACCAACTTTAAAAGTAATCTGCCTCTTTTTGTAAGCATGTTGCGGATTTTGCTCCTATTTTCTCAAAAGACTGCAGAAACAACTGATTACAGTTATTTGGAATATTTATCCCAACCCTTCAGTAAAAACAAATTCATGTTTCACAACAAAGGTGGAACATGCTAGACTTCCCTTTTTGCTTCTTTACTTCCAGTTCAGGAGTTCCTTTATTCAGTCTGATGTTAAATCTACTTGTATTAGAGAATCCTTTTTATCTGAGCAAATCTTATTCCTTAGCAATGAATCTCAGAACATTGTGGGGTGATTGTATAAAGCCATTGCTTTTCCTTTATTGCCCACTAAAGAAACATTTATGATTAAATGGGAAAGGGAACTATCTCATTCTCTTGAGCTGGAGATATTGGACTCAATAATGTCCTTCATACGTGTATGCTCTATTTCAGCTAACCTGTTAGAATTGCAATACAAAATTGTAAATCAATGGCATCAAACACCTGTGAAGATGAGTAAGATTGCAAACCATTGCTTAGATAGATTTGGAGAAACAGCTCCCAGCCAAGAACTCTTTTACATGTTCTACTGGGTCCATCCTAAATTACCCCAATAAAGTCACTTGTTATACATTATATTGAGAAAATTGCCAGCTGTCTGATGTCAACTACTCAGGAACACTATACATAGGGATACTTGGACTTTGGGGTATGTGACAGACAACGGGATGTTAATAAAAATTGAGTTACAGGCTCTTCATCTGGTTATTTGCAGAGCTAAAAATTCAGATTCTTCTTTAATAATGAAAGTGGATCCTTAGGAATTTGTTCAAATCTGTTCTGTTTAGCTCTAACTGCAGAAAATGCACACTTCTCCATACAAGGTGTTCCTTTATTGATTACTTCAGTGAAGGTAGGAATAGTTAAAACCAGCTACTCATAAACACTTTATGGGATAAAAAGAATGAAAGGAAGGAGGAATTTTGTTTGTTTTTCTTGTCTTTCTGTAATCACAATGGTATCTCTTTTAAGCTTGTCATCTTTTGCTTGGCCGATTCTCTTGTAAGGGTTTTAGTAATATGAATGTAATATGAAGCATACCTTTGTACCTACAAATATACATCAGTTAAAATCCTTTCTCTCTCTTTTTGGAATAAACTTATTAAGATTGATATATGTGAAATATCCCCAGACCTAACAACTGCGGAGTTGTTCTTGCCCAGGCATGTTTTTTACCTTTGCAGAGTGTGGGGATCAGTGCAGTATAAGCACTTGGCCACCAGAAAATATGAAATAAAAACATACACCACCCAGCTGACGGTATTTCAGCCCTGCTCACAGAGCTGACAGTACCCACTGAGCATGATTCCGTCACAAGAGTGTTCTCCCACTGCCTGCAGAGGACAACAGAAGGTCGGGGGGGACATGTCTTAGTGCATCAACCTCATGGTTTATGCTGCTCTGGAAAGGTGATGGCAGGTCTGCTGCTTGAAAAGGGATTACAGTGTTACCTGGCAGAATTCAGCTAGAAGGAGTCAAAGAATGATCAAGGAAAGGATCAGAGAGAGGAGGAACTCCAAGGAGATGCACCCACACAGAAGAGGGCATCACAGGGGTCAAAACATCTTATTATGGCTCTGGATTCCATAATGTGAGGCAAAACTTATAAGCTAGTAAGGAAAATGGTGACTTCTTCACTTGGTATCTTTTACTTAAAAATGGTTTCTAGAAGATGCTTGCTCAGCTATGAATCATGAGGGTTAATTACATAAAATTGCTTGACCTGTGTTATACCTCAGGTTGTATGACCTAAAGGTATCTTCTGACCTTAAATTTTATGAATCTGCATTAAGTAGCTGTAAGGAAGGAACAGCAGAACAGGATGTTGTTTCACTGATTTGAATTACAACATGTATTTGCATCTTCATTTGCATTTACTGTTTTAAGAGTAACTGTACTGAATGCAGTTGTGGGATAGAGTTGTCACTGTGAGCTGAAAAGAGGTGGACGTGTGTTCTGAGAGGCCAAGATCACGTTTACAGGACTGACATCTACTAGCATAGCTGTAAAGAGATGCCAGCCCTGACAGGCATAGCTGTGTCAACAGAAGCCGCTGGTAGAGACACAGTTGTACCAGTAAAACTGTATTTTTACCAATAATATTTTATGCCAGTGGTGGGAGATGGTTTTATTCTGCTAGCAGAAAATACTGTTTTGCTACTACAGATGTATCCACACTAAACTGCTTAGGATTTTAGTATTCACAGCAAAGCACTCCTCTCAATGACTCCTAAACCAATCAGTTTCGTTGGGGCTGCCAGAGAAAGGGCACGCAACTGGCCCTGGCAACTGTCAGCTTTGCAGTACCATACATTACAGCATTTAATAAGGGGAGAGTGCAGAGAGAGTTTCCGGAGAAGTCCAGGCTAAATCTCTTGGCCAAATAGTTTTGTCAGGGAGGAGTGTGAAAAGATCAGGCTGAACGAAGTCAGAATAAACAATGAGTAACAAAAAAGTTCTGTTTCTAAAATACTTTCTGTCATTTGAAGCAAAGGTTTAACAATACTGGCAAAAATGACACTGGAATAAATTGCACTGACCCCATGATTTTAGTAATTACAGCTATACTGGAAAATTCTTTGTGGTGTAAACTAGCTCTCAGAAAAGACCCTAGGGGAAAGGGTGAAGGGTGATAACAGTTAGCACTCCATCCAGGAATGAGGAGGGAACACCACTAGTTTGGTCTGTAAGCGTAGGCCAGATGCGCCAGCCCTGATCAGACTGTGTGACCCACTCTCAAGCCTTGCCTGTGCAAAGCGTGGGTGTTACTCTTTATTCATCAGTGCTCACGGCCTCCATTTCCAGGGAGTTTCTGGGATGTGGGCGTGCATGGCTTTAGCATCAGCCTGGCAGATGCACTCTCTACTGAGCTGGTGCTCAAAGTGCAATTCTTGCTTTTCACAGTTCATATCTAAGCACTGCATATTTTGGAAGGGCATGACCACTAATCAACCTTTACTCCACCTTAATAAAGTTTTGCAATATTCCATGTCCTTACTTCCCCCTCAATAAACTTCTTGAAGCCTTCTGCATCCGATGGAGCTTTTCCCCTTCACTGCTTCTGCAGCTTTAGCAATGATTCTTCTGGTCAAAATGGCAACTGGCTGCATGTTGGCGCTCTCACTGCACCTGCACCACTCACACCTCAGCCCTTCTCCTCACCGAGGAACAGGGCTCAAAGGTTGAACCTCAGGGCATTCAGAAACTATTTGAGGCGATTGCAGAGACGATTTGGGAATGGGTTTTCAAGCGAGGGAGCCCTTGTGGGGAGCCACAATGGCTGAAACAGGGATTCAAATATCCCTTACGTTCATGTGCTGCAAATTTGCTCCACAGAAAATGTTATTTTTACACAAAGATTTTGGGAGCGTGAACAACATAGATCCCAGACTGTCATAATACACTTAATATGTGAAGAAGTATTTATGTGGAATCCTAAGTTTAGTGGGTAAATAAGCATGTTATCTTTAAATTAATTCAATCCAGCGCGGTACAATTGCCCTGAATCTGGTGCTACTTATAATGAGCCCAGAACACTTTATAAAAACAATAAATTAACCGACAGAGCCGCCGTGCCAGCTAGAGCAGCTGAGGAGGCACGCGGCCGCGGCGCGGTGCCGCTCCGCCGAGCGCCATCTTGTGGCCGCCCGCCTGCGGGGCCTGGTGGCGCCCCACGCCCCGCGCGGTGCGGGCCGCGCTGCCTGCCGGGAGCGGCCGCCATGTCGCGCACCGCAGGCTGTGGGAGGGGCGAGGAAGGGCCTCTCCACCGGCTCCTCCCCCGTGCCCCCGTCCGTCGTTCGTTCCCTCCTCCCATACACATGCCTGTCCTGCTGTAATCAGACTAGATAAGAGCTAAAGCACTTCATGGGTGTTAGATGTGTACCTTCTTTTCATACTTTGAGTGCGTTGTACCAGATCGCGTGCCGCCGCCAGGCAGGCTGGTGCCACTGGAGCTGCGGGTATGCCGCCTGCTGATCTGGTAACGCTGGCTTCCAGGGTTGATTTTTTGGGGGCAACGTTTTCCCCTGTACCTGTGCACGCACCTCTTGTTCCACTCAGAAGTAGGTGTTTTTCTCAAAGATACGCCATTTAAGTTCTACATCGTGGGACTCCGCAAACCTATTGTCTGTAGAGAAACGCTTGTAGGAGTAGGAGTTATTATAAATCACACAGTTGCTCTGAAGGAGTATAAATGGAGAAAACAGCAAAAGACTTAACATTTTTATTTGGGGTACAAAGAGCACAGAAGTGAAATTTTCAAAGGCTTACAGATATAAATGGAAAATCATTAGAGGGATTAAACAAGAGTATTGCTTTTATCATACCTTGAATGCAAGACCCTTAATAATCTATAATAAAGAGTTCTCAGAATATTGTGTGGCCCTGCAAAAGTCCAACCATTTTCTACCTAGGTGTGGAAGGGCTGTGGTGTATCTTTGTTCCGTTTCCCATTTGGTGGGCGTTGTTTGTTTCCTGATGCAGGTCTCGGGAACAGGCAAGGAAGAAGTCATGATACCACTGCTCCACAGGGTAGTGTTGTCCCATGTTGCCAGTGTTGTATGAAGTCAGTTGTAAGGTTTTGATGACAGTCTTGAGAGGTGATGCTTTCATAGCAACCCAGTCTTTTGCAGTCTTTTGAAAAATTATATATCTTAAATTTTAATTTTTTTTAAAAAAATAAGTTCCCATGTGTGTAGTGACAAGGTTAGAAGTGCTACGGAGGTATACTCCTCAATGGCTGGAATGCCAGAAGACTCAAACAGGCACTGTTTGCTTTTCAGTCCCATAATTAGGATAATATTGGACTGGGGAAGGGGTCTGACTTCTGACTTTGTAATTCTTTGGGTATGCAATACTACCTGACACTGGACTGTATCCTAGTGTAGTAGCTCTGTGTGTGGACAGGAGTGTCATGCATGTGACAACATGCTGTGCTCACAGTGGTGTGAGGCTCCTGGCTACCTGATGATAGTATCTTCTCTCACAGGACATGGGCAGCCCCTCCAGTGTCCAGACTTCTGAAGCCAGGAGCGACTGCCTGCCACGGACACTTCTTTCAAATCACTGGCACTCACACTTGTGTCCTTGCTTTGTGCCATTCATAAACTGCCCATATGCTGTTTCTTCCCTCCTGTAGGCTGCTGACCCCTGAAGTAACAGGTTTGCTGAGGTGTTTTTTCTCTTCTACATTGGACCTCTCAGGTACAGTCTAACAGAGAAGACAAAGTGGGCTTACTGGTTTTGCATGATCCTCTGTAGGTACATCTATATGTATGGATGAACCAAGACTTCTGAGTATCTCACACTCCAATAGAAAAGAAATATTTCGTTTAATGTCTTAGAAAGAAATTTCCTACATCAACAGAATAGCTCTGTACAACTCTGACTTTCTCTCTTGGGTTTTATAAAATGTAGTCAAAATGGGGGCCAGAGAGAAAATCAATGATCGGAGACACTATATGCTGATTTACAGATAGATTAGGGGTATAAATATTACAACCAATACAGATATTTATGCATTGTATGTACTGTCTGTAGTGCCTTCATCTTATCCATAAGCCTAAACCATATCGGAGATTCCTGAGCATTCAAAAATAGGAAATGATACATAACTGATGAAGAATGGAAAGATTTTGAGGAATATAACTGCCTTCTTGGGCAGGTATCAAACCCATGATTGTAGAGAATGGAAGAACAAGTTCATGGAGTTCAAGCTTTTTCTTCTTTGTGAAAACAAGAGCAATCTGAAATATGGTGTAAGTTTTGTAATTCAAATGGCTCAAGTGCCTTCTTCTAGGAGTTGGAGGAAAGAACATCTTATCCATACTGCTACCACTTACATGTATTTAAAAATAGATGACACAAAGACTCTGTGTATTCCTGGTGTGTCTTGCACAGTGAATACAACTTTGATGGTTTATGCCAGGTCCAAAACAAAAGAGTTCCCGTACCTTCTGCTCTAACAAAAGGTTTTGTCCCAACTGAGTGTACTTGAAAAGGAGAGGGGCAAAAGCACAACTGAAACCGAGCCATAATGTTCCCCCTACTCTAATTCAGCTGAAATAATATCAATTCCCAGGTGAAATCTTGAGACAATCAAAAAGGGATCCTTCAGTAAGACTGGATTTTTTACAGATACAGTATGTGAGGAGGAATATTTTCCCCAACATTTTCTTTGCACAGTGTCTTTTTATGTGGCTATCATGTATATAACAGCAGGGAATTCCACTTAAGTAGATCCTTAATGGATTTAACTAATGGTTTCTTTGTGATGCTCTCAGACAGTTCTCCTGTAATGTGGATCCTCTAAATATTTAAATCCACCATTGAAGCATTTAATAGGAAGAAAGTCTCCTACCACTAGAATAAAGAAAAGGCTTTCAGCTGGAAACAATACCAAAACAAAATCTGATTTGTACAACTGCATCAAGAACCTAAGCCCACTTACTCTCTGAGGCAGCTGATACAACAAGGACCTGGGGTGCCAGGTAAACAACAAGCAGTCATTTGTATATTGAGACAATCTCTGTCCTTTCCTGCTTCTCTATATCCTCCATAATTTTGAGGCTGTTTGTAGTGATTAATGGTTTGTGTGAACAATAAAGCTGGTAAATTAATATTGCTACTTACTGTTGGTACAGGGTAACTGCCTAACCTGGGGGCTTGTGGAATCTTGAAAATAATGGATGGGTTAACCTGGGACGCTTCTCCTTGTTTCGAGTCTTTCTTCTGACATGGTCTCAAAGTAATCTTTCTTACTGTTGTATCCATTATCCTCTTATTTTATTCTTTTTACAAGTGGAGCCTGATGTTTCTCCAGTTCCATAAAATATTTGAGCTGGAAGGAAAAACCTTTTAGAAATCTACTTCATGTATTGTCAAGACCCAATTTTTTCTCTCCTGTCTCTTGCTTGGGAGGAACAGTCACTTCAGAAACTAACACTGCTCTTTAAGCTGTCTGCTTAGCCCTGGATTTCACCACGTTTCCCTTGCACAAACAACAAAATCTACTGTTTTCAATCTAGATTGGTTCTGAAAATGAGAAATAATAGAAAAATAAAGGCTCCCTGTAGCTTGCATTCAATGGAACATAAACATAGAGCTGCAATTGCCCCACAGCTGCTTTTGTGGTATATAAGATACATCCCCTACCTTCTGAATACATAAGACTCCTCAAAAAGAATAAATATTACTCTCAGCGAAATACATCTGTTTATTCTTCTCTGCACAGTTTGGGCAAGGAAGTTTATTTCTGCAGATTATATTAATAAATTTATAGACATTTTCTGCAATCACTTCACAATCCATACTGTCTAAATCCATCTGTAACTCGTTCCATATCTAGCCCCTAAACTTAGACACTTTTAAAATTTTACTCTCTGATATTTCTGTGATACAACTAATTTCTGCATTTCAGTTACTTGGTATTACTACATATACAAGCATGGAAAATAATTCTGAATTCCTTTGTGCGCAACCGTGGTATAAATAATACACAATATAAGCAGCAAAGTTTCTCACTTGCTATGGAAACTGGCCACCCAGAAAGGGTATGCTGGACCAACTTACTGAAAATGGCACCCTCATTTGGCTGTAATGGGAAGGTTCTCTAATAAAATGAGTGTGCATTTACATTTTCCTTCTTGTTGCATCTCAGTGCTGAGATAATGCAAAACTATCAGCATGTTCCTCTCACGCTTGTACTTTCTGTTGCATGGATACACTCATAAGGCTCAAAGTAAAAGCTTTCTTGCTATCCTGCCTGCCGCCAGAAACTGAGTGCCTCTTTTTAAACCAGGCGACTGATTCTTTGTTACTCTGTATCTCCTGCAGTTACCTAAACCAAAGAGTCAATGGAGAATGGCTGTTGGATGTTAACATCTATGTAAACCAGTGCAGACGCTGAACTCATAGCATTTTATATCCCCTTGCAGAGCAGAATACGACTACCCCAAATTAAAAATGAGCTGAAATTTATTTCGGGTGAAGGAAAGGAGTAATGAGTGAGTATATAGGAACTGCTGTTACTTAGAACCACTCAAACTTTTTTATCCAGGTGCCTGTGTATGTTATTTGCATAGTGGCTAAAAAGCAGAGAATGCGAGTATTAAGTTCCGATAAAGGCCACTTAGGCACCTAACTCCCATGTGTCCCTTTGAAAACCTCCCATTCTTACCTATTTTTTTAATGTATTTACTTTTGAAGATGTGGTCTATTTTATCCATGAGAGCAAAGAAAGCATATAGTACTAGTTTGAATTGGTACAGGAGCAAAAGCCTCCAAAAATAGTGTGATTTTTTTTTTACAGAGGCCCATCTGTGAATTGCTGCTTTGTGCTGACCCACAATTCATGCAGCTTTTGCCCAAATCTATCAGACAAAGCTCTTTAAATGGCTTAAAAATTCATTCAGTCAAATTAGTCACTTAGTCAAATCATCCTTTCAACTGGTGCTTTCAGCAAATGGTTAAAACACCGATTGAGGAAGGACCAGGTGTATGATCTAACGGCTGAAAGCAACTCACGCTCAATGACATAATCCTAAGAATAAATGTATCGTAAGTGTATGGCCAAACACAAGAGAATATCTGTCATCAAGTAGCTGGAGGTGCCACATGGTTTTTGTATCACTGCACTTCAGCTGGAGCCACTGAGACTTGTGCAGCACTTTCAGCTCCTTCTGAGAAAAATACCTCCTACTGCTTCAGCACTTCCTGGATCCAGGGCAGATACTTTTAAGAAACCCTTAACTAGCAGCAGTAAGATCTGGCTGGATATCTTTTCTTCTAGATGGAAGAAGCTCAAAATTCACAGAATTTTAAATATGCAGCTTCTAGTGGTGTATATTCAACTGGTTGTGAGACAGTGCCTCTTGCCATGTTGCGGCAGTATAGCTAAACAGAGAGAGGAGGACACCGGGAGTCCTGTGCGCAGGCATCAAAGTCTGGGTCTATCAGTGGTGTACGTGATACCAGGTTAATCACTTGGCCTCTTTATGCACCATTTCTACTAGTGTATCAGGATAATATACAATATGGGCATTTGGAAGAAAAAAATACTTGGAGAAAAGGAACTATGCTATTACTATTACAATTACTATTACAGTTGTTGTGCTCTCAGAACTCACAATCAATAATATATCCCTCATTTGAAGATTATTCCAGATTTCTCCAAGAATTCCAGTTGGACTAGCCATCATTCTTCATCCCTACTTCTGTCGTCACTGTGAATGTGTACAGCTCTGTCATTACTGTTTTTATGTAAAAAGGTAACTTTTAACTGGACTCATTGTCCTTGTCTTCCTCCTTGTTCTTGCTAATCAGAGCTTGTGCTAGAGTTCCTTGCTTGTTGATATTTTTCTTTTCCTGGAGAATGGTGTGTCTCCATTTACAGTTTAAAAACTAGTACTTAAATAGAGTGTTAAATCACTTCTGGAAACTAGGCCTAAAATAAACTGTTATACTCTATGAAAAGCCACATCAACCTTTTGACCCTGCTTTTGCCTCTTTTCAGAGGCATGTTAGGAACAGCTGTGTATACAAATTGAATGTACTCTCTATCTTCAAACCCTTTACGAGAACCCATCCCAGGATTTGAGCGCTGCTCATTGCAACTCTATGACTGTTCAAATCCATCCTCTCCTGCCAACCCTGCAACTAACTTCTCAGCTTCCCTCCCGCAGTTTCCTGCCTCTCCCGCAGCCATTACCATGACAATCTGCAGGTGTTCCCCACCCCTCCTGCACATCACTCCCGAAACACTCTGCATTACTCCTTTCACTGGTAAGCCCTGACCTCTAAATTCCCCTGTTCAGCTGAATTGCTGTTAGCCAGGCTAATTTTCCGAAATAGTTAAAAAATAAAAAAACACAAACAACAAAACAAACAAAATCAAGGCAATTACACTGCTGTATTAAAAGTGGGGAATGAAACATTGCAGAATGATGAACCAGAGCTCAAGTCAGCATGGACTTTTCTGAGGAGAAGGAGGGGGTTTATGGACTTCATTTCTCATAAGTACTAGGCAATGACACTTTTCTGAAAAAAGTAAACATCCTTAATTTTTCATTATGGGAAAAAAAAAGGAAGGAAATTAACTTTAATAAATTGAAAATAAGAATGCAGAATGGAACCTGTTCTGTGGCCACAGTAGCAATGGTGAATATGGCTCATTCAGCAATCACCTCTCTGGCAGCAGATGACGACTGGGATTTTTCTTGCTCTTGTATAACTGGTGCTTATGGAGTGAGGGAGGACTGGGAGGCCTCATCTTGCACCAGCCAGACCCAGATTCTCAATCTAGTTCCAGAGTAAAAGAGAGGAAATACAAGGGGGAAGGAATTTTTCTGCAGTCTTTCTTCCAGGAAGGGAATTAAAATGCAAACAGGTGAATCCTTGCAGCAGCAGGTAGAGATGGGTCTTCCCTCTTCTGCCCTGGTACAGCAGTTGGATCTGTGCCTGGGATGTTCACCCGGAAACCCTTCTTGTAGCCTCCTGGTCTGGGGGCTGGCGGACAGTCTCACAGCCTGTTTTGTCATTCAGGAGTGAAGGCACTGCTTGAGCAAAGCTCTCAATGGCTTAGACAGGGAGGAAGGAGTAAGAAAAGAGATCTTTCACACCCTCTTTATTTCTCCTGATGTGGAGTTCATATCCTGGTGCACTTCCATGTGTATGTCCCTTGATGTCAGTGGAATTAGTGCCAAGGGAGGAGCAGCAGCAGGTCCCAGCAGGCATAGTGGCAGGGCAAGGAAGAGATCTCCCAGGGGCCTCCTGAATTTGTGAAGGCAGTGGAACAGTAGATCTGAAAAGGAATACTAAATGTGAAATAGGGGGGTGGGAAGTTTCAGCTCATTAGTGATTGTTAAAAATAATCATTACTCTGCGAGTGTAAACAGTACTGAGTATGCTGTGCTTAAAATGAGATAGAGCAAGACGCCTCTTCACAACCCAGTTATTACACATGGTCATCTGCAGTCATTGCTTTTTAAACTGTGGCTTTCAAAGTGTGTGAAAAACACTTTATACTCCTGTGTATGTCTAAGTTGATCTCACACAGTCTAGCCCCGTCGCCACGTGCAATCATTTAGTGATTATTTTGCGTGCCTTTCTAATG
>VZTV01082435.1:4829-24863 GCA_013400875.1 Anhinga rufa | reverse complement strand
TTTGTTTGGTTGGGTTTTTCTTTAGCTTGTCTACACCGTAAGTTATTCTGGAACAGTTATTCTTGTGTGGATGCCCTCAGTCTGGAATGAAATACTTTATCATTTTGATTTAGCTTTATCCATATGCTCAAAACTCCAAACATTTCCCTTATTCCAGATGAGGAAACCAAAGAACAAGCCAACAAGCGAGCCCGACTCCAGCCCACACGATGGATTTGTCCAAACATCCTAACATTGGTGCTGGGCTCATAGCCCAAGGACCCACATGCTCCATTTACACAGGTGCTCATAACTCGGGGCCTATCCTGTGCTCATGCTGCCCTACAAAATTAATTTTTGATTATTTGAGTTTGTTACACTAGGCAAATTTCCCCCCCTCTCCACATAAAAAATAAACCCATGCACAGAGCACATGGAATTAGAAACAATCTTCCCAAATTTCTGCCATCTTCCCAGCTGGGGAGTAATGAATTCAGGAAGCAGACTTTTCCTGCATTGATTGAGCATATTAACCAGCAATTTTATTGGGACAATTTTAAATATAAGACTGCAGTATCATTTTGGTTTCCTTCTGAACTTTTGAACCGTTACCCACCAACCCAGCGTTGGTCAAGATACCTGCAGCCCACACCTCTGCATGCATCTTATTTACCCCAATAAGTCTTTCTTTTTCAAAATTACTAAGAATGCTGAAATATATAAAAGAACAAAAAATATTACTCAACCATAAATAAACCATAGAGAATAAGACGTTTCTAAAACAACAGCAAATTTCAAGTAGCACTGTGCATCCTCAGCACGTCCTTAGTGATGCAGTGGGTGATGCGGGCTGATGCAATCAGACGTGCGTCTCTGCTGACACATTCAAGTAAAATAAAAAAAACATGTGGCACTTTGGTGCTTTATGTGTGTTATCAGCCTGAAAAGGAAAAGCACTCCCTCTCTCTCCACCTGCCAGCCCCACAAACTCAGCTTAGCATTGCAGATGTGACTTCACAATAGCTCTTCCCATCCACCTCGGCTCCTTTTGCTCAGCACCAGTCCTGAACTGCCCTCTAAGAAATCTTTTTTGGTTTTGGGGGGTTTTTTTGCAAGTTTTTAAGTCGAATGAGTTCACAGCATGGCCAACAGTGCTGACGCAGCAAGAGCGCAGGATGCTGCTCCTTGGAGCAAAGCAGATGGCAAAGGGAAGGAACGGGCAAGCCTTGACTTTCCCTGGTACTCCAAAGCACAGCCCAGGAGCCTTGCTCTTGCACCAGCCAGGATTACATTCCTTACCTGCAACTCAGACACCACAAACTTGGCATTGCTGAAAAAGCTCCTTAATAACAAAGGCGCACTCACGTGTTAGCTGTGTGTTGGCACCTTTCCAGGGGGTGACTGGTCCAGCCGAGAGGAGAGAGATGTAAAGACTGTGCATACACCATCACAAGATACAAGCACCTCATCATCGTTCTCATGTTCTCCATCACATCTATAAGTCAAATGCTGCACTTTCACCCATTTTACAGACAACCAACTGAAGCATATGTGGGAACCCAGATAATTCCTGTATCTGAGGGACTTGGGTACTCAAATCACACAGACTTCCATCAAAAGCCGGCAGTGATTTCAGGTGCTTGCCTGGGGGCAGGAAAGGAGCCTGTGGCAGTGCAGGGAATATAGCCCTGAGAGGCCCCAAGCCCAACTTTGGAACTGGCCATTGCTATTCTCCCACTTCATATAAAAGTGGCATCTTCAGGAAAAGCTTCAGTACAAGACTTTAATCTTATATGGATTTACTTAAAATCAGCCTGTGCTGTACAAGCATGTAGGAAACAAGCAATTAAGGAAAACCATAGAAAGACTAGCCATTCATTTTCATGAGGTTAGATTTATTTTTGCAGTAACCTGAGCGATGAGAGTGTGAACTCTCAGCCTGCAGAGCAGCCAGGCTGCAGCCCTTTCAGCTGAGCACTCAGGAGGGTGGGCACACGGTGTGGGCTGACACACATGCCTCCCAGCACACACAGCCTGCTGCACTGCTGCGTCCCCCCGTCCCCGCGCCAGAGGCCAGGGCAAAGACTCTTGCACCAAACCCAAGGCTGCCACAGCTCCCCTGGCCCTGCAAGTAACACACAGGTTCATCTTCCCTTTATTAACAGCAGTTTTGGCAGTGCCCAGGTTGGGACAGCAGCAACGCAGGAAGCAAAGGAAACCCAAGTGGCCCCAGGACACACTGGCAAAAGCAACAGGGGTTTTGTGTGCAGCACTGCACAGCAGAGATAGAGCTCACGAGGCTGCGGAAGTGCATCTCATATCCTCACCTGCCCCAAGGAGGCGGCGGATGAGTCACAGCCATAGGTAGGTCAGGCTGTGCGGTGCTGCTGGCAGGAACACGCTGAGCAGCCCCAAAAGCATCCCTGTGGGAGACAAGCAGCCAATTCACTTCTCTTCACAGCCAGCAAAAATGAAAACCCAGCCAGGAGCTTTATAGCCTCTTTATTTAAAAAATAAAATGGAAATAAACTTTAGAATGACGTTAACTAAAAACTTTCTAAAATAAAGCTTCCATTAAAAGAGGAGGCTGAAAGCAGATTATTTCTGAAGCTGCTGCAGCCTCCACTGTACTCGCACTTATCGCATCCCAAACCCCCCAGAGGAGCCACTGCCTCCCCCTGCTGCAGCCTTGTGCTCCTTGCTCTAGTTAAAATCAAAGGGATCATTGTCTGCAAAGACAGGCTCACAGGGAGAGCAAGCTCCTAACAATCAAGTCACACTGTCAGGTTAATTAGCACATAAATTAAGAAATGTTTTGCACGCAGTAGTACAAGGCTCAAACGTTGGCCCTCCTTGGCACAGCACAGAAGAAAGGTTGTGGGGATGGAAATGAATAAACCACCAGGGAGCGAGGGCACGACTTTATGCCATGTCCATGGCCCATGGTGCAGGCAGTCTCAATAACCAAAGCAAATTTTAAAATTTACTCTGTTCCTATCCTAGCATCTATTTCTTCCTTGATTAATTTTTAAGTTTCCCACTTAAAAATATGGAACATATTTTCCAAATATTTCCAAATTGGGCACCTAAACTGTGTTTCAACCACACTATTCCTGGGGCCAGACCATAGCTGGGAACCACTACGCAGCTCCACTATCGGGTCAACCCCTCAACCCCAACTGCAAGTGCCACCACATCAGGAGAAACTAGCACATCTACAGCCACACTCCATCCCGCATTGCTTCCCTCACACCAAGGCAGGATCTTTGAATGATGACAACGTCATCCAAATATCTATTTTTTAGGATTATTTCTATTAATTTATGAAGAACCATGAATTAAATGCATCACTCAAAAGAAACCTAGAATGCAAGAGGTCAAAATGTGTCTGCGTTCAAAGTAATAAGCAATTCCATTCGGTTGCCTCACATCATCTTGAGGCTCCTTCTTACCTGAGGATGGCACAATCATAGGAAAGACTTGAATAAACTTATTCTTCTGAATGGAGAAAAATGAAAGAGATCTTATCAGTAATACCAAGCCAGCCTGCCAAAAGAAAAGGTGGGGGGTGGGAGACAAAAAAACATGATTAATGATGCCTTAATCTTTTAATGCAATAATTTCTGCCTTTGAGGGACTTCTGGTAAATACTACAAGAAGTCTCACCAGGAAAGCCCTGTAAGCATTAATCGTGCTGCTGGGCCCCGGCAGGTTTTTGGTGTGGCAGATCGCAGTCAGATGCTCCCTTGGCACAGCAAGGGTATTGCTGGGACAGAGACATGAAAACCTATTTTTGCTGTAAAAGCAGCACAGGTTCAAAGTCTGCTCCAGCTCATAACACGGGGAACCCCATCTGGAGCTCTGCCACCCCCTTGCACACTGCCAGAATCCTGAAATTCCTCTTCTCCCCACATCAGCAGTTCCTCTAAGGAGCCTGAGGCTATTTCTGGTGCTCCACCACAGAATGCTCAGGCAACCTCTTACTCACTACTCCCTGTTTGCTCCATGTCAGGGCAGAACAGCTCCTTCAGGTTACTCACATCCTGCGTGAGCAACCCTGTGGTCCATCCAGTCACACCTCCCGGCTGGCGTGACGAGTGACAACCCCCAGGACCGTACCCATCACTCTTCTGCCTTCATCCCTGCAGGGCAAGCAGCCGGGGAGGAGATGGGGTGTAGTAGCCAAAGACGACAGGTTTTAAAACTGTCCAAACCAGGGTCAAGCAGCTCTGAAGAGCAGGTTCGCATGAACCCACCATGAACTGTGCTTTTCAGAGTATCTATTAACTTTAGTAGCATTAAGCGATGCAGCTGAGGGCTTGAGCTGCAAGTCAAAGTGCTACCCGAAACGCAACACTTTGTAGAAGGGACCAATGGATGGGGAACGGAAGGACAGGGATGGAGAGAGAGGGTAGGTATATGCATGTAGATAGGTACATTCTCCTTTGACACATCCTTGGTCAACGGACACCAGGAATAGGAAGAGTTTTAAAATCATTGTTGTAATTTTATTTATTTAAACCTTCCAATTTGCACATACTTCTACCTTGCCTTAGCAGTAGCAGGCCTTGAGGGCAGGGATTTGAAGGACAGGCCATCAGCTTTACAAAATCATTTCCCAGAGCTCTCATTAACCCCAAACAGGCAACAACTGTCAGGTGAACACAAAACAACAGACAAGGCACACAGGTTTTGCAAGCTGAACCAGCGCAAATCAGCAAGAAATAGCTGTACGCCTGACGCTGCCCACACCACAGGTGCAGAAATTAGAGGGAAGGAGAACTTCAGGAAATGCATCCAGACACACAGGCAGTCACACCAGAGATGGGTAAGAGCGAAGGAAGGGAACCGGTTGGGGCTGGAGGAGGAGCGGGTGAGCCATGCTCGCACCACCACCCCAGGCAGCACACAAGGGCATCCAGGGCAGAATCACAAACTGGTAAAACAGACATTGGATTGACAAACCCGCTCCTGCCCTGATAATTGCCACTCAGCAAAAAGCTGCTTACTGAAAACAACGTGTACTGTCGATTTGTACTGGGCTGAGGCCATGGCCAAGTGCCCCAGCATGGAGAAAGGTGCGTCCCTGAGGCAGCTTGGGGTACTCCCCAAGTGCCACGTGAAAGCTAAATGAGTCACCAACAGTCAGAGAGGACTCAATTAGAACAAACTTACAAGACAAAGAGAAATATCTCAAGTAAGTCTCCCAGACATCATTCCTAGTACTGATGCCTTCAGTTAAAAGGAGTCATACTCCAAGCAAAGGCCACTGACGGAGTTGCTCCAGATTTAGCAAATGCCTATCTCAATACTCGGCCACATATTTCCCCCTGCAGGCAAGGACCATATGGATAGACAAAAATCTCCCTTCACCAACACGCGTTAAGGAAAGGAGACCACCAGGAAGTTATACGATGTATTCATCACCTTTCATCTCATTTAGGCCAATATATTCCACAGCTTTACAGTAAGCTATATAGGGAATCGCACACATACGTTGCGTGTGCATCCTGGGCGTCCCCGGATGCTTGGCCAAAGATTGAGGTGCTTTATTTTCTCACATTCTCAAGTCCATGCCATGAACTCAGACCATCAGAAAGATGGCACCGGTGGTATTCTGCTTTTATTGGGGATGCTGGCATCTTAATGCAGTTTAAAAGTGCACATTGCTGTTCCCAACGCCTCCCTTACTCTTTGTACTTCCACCTCACTGCATTTTCCCTGGTCATTTTAATTTTAGCACAGTCCCATACATCCCTTCCTCATCCTCCCCAAACTGCCTTTATCAGATCCTGCTTTGTATTTGGTGCCCCCAGACATTTCTCTTGCTGCCTGAGAATAGCCAGAAAAAATAAACTCATAGAAGACAACAAATTTGCCTTTAAAAGTAAGAAAGTACTACCCTGGGACAGGTCTATTTTCTGCAGTATGTCACTATCTAAATAATAAGCATCTCTGCTTGTTTTTCTAAGCCCTTTGCTTACTTGCAAGCCTTTGAAGGCCAGGCTGTACGACATGTAGCGACCCGGGGAACAGAAAGAACAAACACGCTCCAGTGGGCCAAATACCCAGTACCAGAAAGGCTCAGAAGAAGCACAGCCTACAAGGGCAAGAAATAGGTGGGTGAGTGGTAGGACTGGTTAAGGAGATGAGGAGGAGGTCTGACTGTGCTTCAGCTTCCCAAAACATGCAGCATGTATTTATGAAGTGCACATTAAGGGACCAGAACCTGCTCCAGGAGAAAAGGCTATATTTTCTAAGGCCCCACAGTTCATAAACCCTAAAAAATTCCACCGATGTAATTTCTTTCCCCCTCCCCCTTCTTCTTTTCCTTTCCTGCCCATTCATGTAACCAGAGTTTGACAAAATTACAAATAAAAATTCAGGCACTGGGCTCTGATTGCTGGAACTTCACTCTCCACTTTAATTTGCAAAAGGCTTTTTCAGACTGCAGAGTGCCATCTAGATGAAGGAAGGAGGATTGGCTGTGAAATCAGCCAGCTGGAGGTAATAAATCCTTTGGGGATGCATCACAAAATGCCTACAAGATGCTTTGCAGAACAGCTCTTTGCAGACTGCAGATGTTTTGTGGCATTTTTTTTTAAAGTACTAAAATCCTCCTGTGGCTGAATGAGCAATGCTCTCAAATGGCTTGTGGGATGAGATGAGAGCCCTTTTAGTTTAGCCATTGAGTATATATGCACTCTCAGAGAGAAACATTTCAGGTCCTTATTTTTTCCCGGCTTTTCAGTTCAGCTGGTTGTGGTGGACACTGAGTCTGGATGATTTTTGAGGCTGGGTTTCCAGGCAGACCCTCCTTAAAGGACACATGTGGATGGGCACAACTGGACTTGAATGAGGTCCTGCACGTAAACAAAATAACTTTTTACATATGTGCAAATATTTGCCTATGGGGAAGTATTAGAAGTCCTAGGCTCTACAAGCTGTTTAAAACAGACTAAAAATCTTCCCTATATCATGAGTGGAAAGAAATTCCTCCCAAGTTCACTACAGAGATGCAGTGGGCAGCAGCTGCTACAGCAAAAGGGGATGGCTCCAAGAGACAGTGCTCCCACAAACCTGCCAAGCAGTGATAAGGAACTAACACCACGTGCACCTATCTTCTGCGCCAAGAAGGCAACCATGTACTTACAGACTGAGCATCTTAGTTTCTGTAAAAAGACAGTGGTGCAGGAAAGTCTCTCCTAACTTGTCACATTTCCCTTACACCAAGTTGTGCATTAAGGCAGATCACTGAAGAAGCCAACCACCCCACAGACGTGCGAACACCACCACTGGAAATGTGGCAGCCTCCTAAACGTGCTTGCGCAAGACCCAAATGAGTAAGACCCGAGTGTGCCCTTGCTGCCCAGGAGGTTCCTTCTGGTTTAGATGAGCCTGAGGACAAGGCGATGCTGCAAAGGTCACCAAGGAGGATTAAATCCCTGCTGACCCGCTCAGGGCAGGAAGGCAGCTCGTGCTGTCTCATCACCTTCATGAAATCCAGTGTGAAAATCAGCCAATTGCACCTTGCTGGCTCCCCTCGCAAGACAACCCCTAGGTTAAGGAAAAATTCAGCTGACGCTGGAGCAGGGGAGATGGCAAGCAGCATGAATGTGAATCGCCTTGCTCCTGAGCCCACGTCAAAGCCCAACCTGACAAATCCATCGTTTAAACTAAGCAGCACTGAAATATCCAAACAAATGCCTCCTATCAACAGCCCATATTTAAAAGTCAGACTGCAGCAGCACAAAGCCGCCCTCCAGAGGCACAATCATTTCTTTGGGAGTTATAAAATGATACACTAGCACAGCAATGTAATAAATAATATAACCTGGTGAATAATGCAAATAAAACATTTTCCTTTCCTATTTTTCATCTTTCTAAATGTATTTCCTTCCACTGCAGTTGGGCCTTTTCTGCTTTGCCTTCCAAACCTTCATGCGGTGCAGTGATAAGTTGCAAAGAGACTTGGGAGAGAAACGAAGGGGCTGCTGCCACCCATGCCTTGTCCCCCCTTCCCTCTGCCGTGCCCTGATGGAACCAGGAAGCCAGGGGCTGGTTTGGATTCAGCAGGGAGGCTCTCCCAGCCTGTAATTATGCCACAGCTTCACAAGAGCTTTACTTTGGGTCTAAATTGACTTTATTAGAGTTGAAAACAAACAGAATTTGGTTCTTTCCGATACTATAGACCCTTTCGTGTGCAAAGCAAAAAGATGAAAACAAAAAAAAAAGGAGGGAAATCAAGAAACAAAGAGGTCTGTGCCCAGCATTTTCATTCAGGGCAGGGAGCCCTTCACCAGAGATGGTGGGATTGTAGCTGGAGGGATGGAGCCTGACCCACTGCTCCTCACCTCACCATTTAGGGGCCACTTGCTAATTGCTTCCCAGCACACTGTTTGGTAATGCTGTGAAGGCGGAGGGACAGTCAGTGTTTCATAGTTTCTGATGGCTGGGGGGGAGGCAGGGGGAGAGGCAGCAAATACTGGCTCTTGGGGTGAAGGAGCAGGGAGTCTGCAACGACCTGAGCTTCCCCTGGACAACATGAATGTCACCTTAGGTTGTGTATTGAATACACAATGTAGGTGCAAAAAAAGGACACTAAATCAGAGTTTTTCAAAAAACACTCACAGGAGCTGTACCAGACACCAGGATATGAACTTGCCTGTGTTGAATGGAAAGGGGCAGGCTACTACCCGGTACAAGTGTGTGCACAGCAGTTTAGCCCCAACCCTTTGATCTCCCTATCTCCAGAGGGACACAGACAACAAATGCAGTTCATTCACTCTTTGCATAGGCTCTTGTCTCATATTAAGAGCATAAGATGACACGGGTGTGCACCGAGCTGCAGTAACTCAGCCCTTGGCATCGGTCAGGGTGCTGAGCCCAGCACAGCTGCTGGAGTGCCAGTGCCCTCTCCTGTTCAGCACGCACCAGCTTCCCCTGCTCGTTCCACAGCACGTCTGCATGCCTTCAGAGGCTGGTAGGAAATATTCCCAAACAGCCTGGCATCCTGCTACCGACTAATAAAAAAATGGTATTGATAAGGTTAAGGGAAAATGTGAAAAGGCTGCAGAATTCACTTGGCACTGCATCCTCTTCACTGCAGTCCAGGAAAATTATCACTTTCATTGGGCCATTTAGGAAGAAATAATCCTCAAACTATCTCATTCCACTAAGTACAGCAAGCTTGAATCTTCTTTCCAAAGCACATCTTCAGTGACATTCATTTTTACTTTCTGTGGCTGTAACTCAAACCCCAGCTGCTGCCAAATGCATTCACAAAGTCACAGAGGAGGAAAGTGAAGCCAAAGGGGAGCCATTAGTAGGTCTGATGTCGGGGAATTTTATGCTCCTGTTATACCTGGACTGTTTTCCAGACTTTTCACACCATCACTTAATTATGACAACACAGGCTCACCCTCATTTTACCACAGTATCAAAAGCAGTGGTGATGCTACGGAGTGTTTTCTAACAAGTCTTTTTTCAGTTATGCCAAAGACTTCTGAAGGGGAGCGCTGATGAAGTTGCTTTCTGGTCTAATATTAACACCCATCCTAAAGAAACTGAAGAAATAAAAAGAATGAGAAAACCTTTCCCTGTTGGAGGATAGATATATTCCCAATACATCAAAGTCCCTCGGATGCCTTTGGATGGGCAAAGTATCAGACCAAAATGGAAAAAAGCCCAGAATTGTTATCAAAACATAAACTGAGGGAACTTTCCTTTCTTCTAAATCACCGCTGCCTGGAGTCATGCTGCAATGTGGGAACTTCAGCCGCCAGGCTATTACAATGAAGGTTTCTAACTCATGTTTGGAGAGAACTGCTTGTAAGCATGACACCTAATGGCTCAAAACTCAGAAGACAAATAAGAAGAACCCAAAACTCCCCAAAATGAACTCAGCTGAGCAAGTGCTCTGGCCATGTCTGACACCCAGAGCCGACCAGCAGCTTTACAAGGCAAATTGAGCAGTGAAGGCACTCCTATCAAATAGGATTTTCTAATTCCAGACGTGTACTTGTACCCTGCGTAATTACCATTTGTCACATCACTTCTGTGCCATGGTGCTCACACAATCTCAGTTTCTCAGGTGGCTGGGGCCACCCAACAGTTCAGGAAGGAAGGGGGTGAAATATAAAGCTGCTGCCCAGTCATTGACTATTCAACTAAAGGAAGAAACACAGAGACTGTCTCCTCCCTACAGTGAGCACGCTTAGCCTGGCTAATGAAGACAACCCTAATTAGCTGAAAACATGGACAGCAAAAAATATGGAAGTTAAGTAGTGAATGAACAGGTTTAGCACATTTCAGCCTTAGGAGGCTTGCAAGCAGACTTGTGCATGAAAGAGGAGCTCCTTGAGACACCGCTGGACAGAGCAAGGCTTTGGTGACACTGCTGCCACCAGCGCCAAGGGAAATCTCCCCACAGGGACCCAGGGGTGGACGGTACCTCCTGACAAAGTCAGGCTCTGCTCCTGGGGATGCTCTGCCTTCTGAAACCTAAACTGTTCCAACTGAAGCCATACCAGTTTGACCAGCTGAAACTCAGGGCTCAGATGAGCTGGCAGACACAGTTCACCCAGTAAAAGTGGCTCTTGTGCCACTCTCACAGTTTCAGAGTTATTCTCACCACCACCAGCAACAACCAGCAATAGACGACACAAGCACAGAGCTTCTGTGATTACTGATGGGCAACGTTACATGACACGTTATTCCTTATATTTCTCCTACGCTGTTACAAGTAAAATTAACAGGGTCAGCCAAAAATTCATACCAAAATATTAGGTAGTATTTCAGCAGCAATATTTCTATAGACTCCCTGGCTTTTAAGAGTTGTAGTAACCTGTATAGTAGCTTAAATTAATTCTCCTTTGTGTTCTGTCAGTTACAAACAACAAATAGAGCTGCTGTTATCAGCTGCCAAGTTTTCTGCCACTATCTTTCTGTAAACCTATTTGCTGGCAGCTCCTTCTGGGAGCAGAGACCTGGTTTGGGGTTCACAGGGGTCACACGCTCCAGCAGAGTCATTACTAGGGGCACGGCAAAGAGAGGCCACACCAGAGCTGTGCTCGCATGGGTAACACCGCAAAGCCCTGGTCCAGCCAAAGAGCAAAATGCATAGCACAGAGCAAGGATGCAAAGGCCTCATGTGGTAACACCCAGGAATTACCCACAGCTCCTCACATGCAGATTTTGACCTCTCCAATATTTTTTTTTTTCCTGCAACAAATCCATGAAGGAAAACTAATTTGCCCCAGTTTGGGTGCTCACATAAAAAAAAACCATCAGTATACTGGGGTTTTTCCAATGACTTTTGGGTTTTGTCAGTTCTTCACATAACATATGTTCCTACAGCACTAATTGGGACCAGATCTGGAACTTGCTGAAAGCCAGTTGGGAAATAGGAAGGTTTATCCAAGAACAAGTTTTGGACATCTTAGGAAACGAGAGGGATTTGCACCAAAAAAACCTTAAGTTTAGAAGATAAAGGTGTTTCTATACCATAAGCTGGGTTGGTTGGAGTCTAAAATGAGTCACATGCGATGACTTGCGGCTGTAACTCCAAACTCCCAGCAGCCCTATAACAACACTTTTGAAAAGCCCATCAATGAACTTCCATATTGACCATCTGTGGATGCCAGACAGATGTGCAGGCAGGAAATGATGCTCCATATTTCTGAGAAAAGCAATCCCAATGGAAAATATGAAGGGAAAGCTGTACATCCAGGAGCCTACCTGCATTGAAGTGATCTTCATCAGACCAGAGGAAGAAACTCCTTTATATCAAGACCACCAGGCTTGGAGTCTTCTGGCCTGAAAGAGCAGCAGCTGAACCGAGAGCTTCCTCGAGCTGGTTCATCTGCTGCATGTAAGTGTGGGCATCCCCTACAGAGTATCAGCAAGGGTGTAACCCAGGCAGGGATGGAGCCATTCATTCGGGAGGTAACGTGGACTATGAAAACAGACATCAGAGGTGGGCATGTCCCCTGCAGTCGAGGTCCCCACTGCAGCTCCACATCAGCCAGTGCAAAGCAAATTCAGAGCACTGCTGCCAGGGTCTGTTACAAATCCCGCCCCATGACTCCCCTCCTTTAAGCTCTGCATGGTTGCTAAGGGAGGCTTGCTGAAGGTTTCCTTCTCTGTAGGATACAAACATTATTTAACCAATTACTTTAAAGCCATTTATGGCACAAAAGGTCTCTCCTGAAATTTCTAGTTACAGCTGATGCCAGTGCCTAACAAGCTGCTTTCCTCTATGAAATCACTGCTCAGCGTTTTCCTTCCACCTCTTCTGCAAGGAATGTCATTTCCAGGCACTTTCCAGGTCCATGTGCTCAGGGTGACTTTAGGCAGTAATTACCCCCATGAAATGGCATCCATGCTTAGCTCAGGAGAGGGACTTGCTGTGGTATGGCATCACCACCGCAAGGACACCACCATCCTTCGTGTTCCCCATTCAAAGAGCCTCCTCAGTGAAGCATCCACTTTTTCTCTTGTTCACGGCCAAAAAGCATCACTTCAAGGTATAATACAACTCTATCAATTGTATAAATAAAGATACAATGTATAATACTTACTTGTGTTAACTAAAAATGCATTTATATCAGAATTACCAGCCTCGCAGCCTCCGAAATCTCTGAAGGACCTAAATGTAGGAAGCATTTAATTGCACTCTAAGTAACTGATGGATTTCTGTCCCTCTGTAATACTTAAGTTTAAGTTCTCTGATAGCTACATCCACATTAACAAATACGGAAAAAGGTCAAGTTCAAAGCATACTGAAATCAATACAGCTTTAAATGTACTCATTTGAGATTAATCTAAAAAACCCACACATTAGAAATTGCCAGCTAGACGTTTTTCTAGGAACTGAATCACCTACCCACCAGCACCACAGGACTCCTCAAAGTGTTTCACAGAGGGGGAAGATGTCCAACAAGAAGCCTTAAAAATAGAAGCCCTCAGGGCTGCAACAGCACGCAAGTTCTGCCATGTACTTCCGAAGGCAAGGGAAAAATAGGGACTACCCAAAAGAAAATTCAGGGAACTACCAACTGAAGGGCTGTATGGTGTGCAGGCTCCACTGCTTTCTTTCAGAGGGTATATTTTCTTTCAACTTCATATTTAGAATTCTAAAAAACATGAAAGAAAACATCAGTGTAGCAAGTCAAATCAGTAAATATTTACAATCAATAAATATCAGTACAAATGCAAGAGTGAAACCCAAAGTCTTGGTGCAAAACCATGTAGCTCTAAATCTCACCCACTGCACGCAGCTTTACAAGCAACAGCCATGTTCACTGCAGTTTTGCTTTGCAGGTTTTAAATCATGCCTCCACTACTTAGCACGCATTAAGGTTTGATCCACCCAATGCTTATACCAAAAGAGCGAAAGGTAGCACCTGTATACAGGATTGATTCTTAGGAAGTGGGGGAGAAAGAAAAGTTACCTGCAAGAATATGTAAAACCATTTCAAGTGTAATTCAGCGTTTAAAATCTGATCCATAGTTCATTCTACAGCCACAGCACATTAAAAATATGTCAGAATCTGTGCTCTAAATTGCTGAAATTTATCAGAATCAATGAGGAACCAGGAACCAAGTAAAACTCCCATCCGGATTAAAACACCTAATTCCTGCTGACCCTTTGTCAAACTTTGTCCCAACCCTGTATGTACTATGGACTATACAGATCATTTCAACCCAGACTTATTTAAAACAATGCAAAAATTAGAGGATGTGAGGAAAGGGGAGAATGACAGAAAACTTGAGGTGCTGCTGAGTAAGGGCAGAGTATGGAGGTACTACCAGGAGGTACAAGGAGGAAGGGATTTGTAAGAGAAGGGTGCAGATCCACAGCAAACTGCATTGCCTTAGTTTTACTGCCACAAACAGTTCAAAGTAAGAGACAGTTGAAAAATATACTCTCCTCTTTATGGCTGTCGTATTGCCTGTTCCAAAGTACACATGCTTTGCAGAGGCCATTCCTTCAATCAGGAAGGTCACAGTAATACAGCTGTGGAAGAACTGCAGCAGATATTGATCTGGACTATTAAGTGACTAGTTCATCTATACTGATGGGCAGAAAAATAGCCCTGGCAGCCCCTCTCCATCTGTCTCTGAGACAGCCAGCTAGGAGGAATTTAAGACTATATGTAAATTAATTTCACCAGGAATTTGAGCTCAGGGTAAAATACCAGCTGGATTTGCTGAGGTCTTTAACTCATATACCAAGGTAAGTTCAGGTCAAACTTATGCGGCTTCAGTACACTCAGCCAGGCTTAAGTTTAATGCAGGAAGGTGAGGCCCATTTGCTGGGCTTTACAGATCTGAGGTCTGTGGCAAGCAGCCTGTAAAATGGAATTTCAGTTACACCTGTGCTGGAACTACAAAAAAAATTTTCCTTTTCTTTGAAGTCCTTGATGTGGGGTCAGAGCCATTAGTGCAGATTTCAAGCTCAGGATTGATTTCGGTCTGAATGAACATCTGTTCCCTAACCATGCCCCGGAGCCCAGGCAGAAACCAGCCCGCAGCCTGGCTCGGCTCATGCTTTCTCTAAGTACGTGTAAAAACTTCTTGGATCTACAGAAAAGGACTGTTTAATATAAAAGCAAAGCAAAGAATGTGGTAGGGTGCATAAGCGCATCCCCAGAGCTGCTCAGCAGTGTTTTGCAGAGCGGAGCACATGCCACGAGTGAGGGTCGCTCTGCGGAGGGCCCTTAGTTTGTGGCTTAAGCAAGAGTCACTGCCAGCCATCTCTGACCTCTTCAAAGCCTGACGAGCTGCACGGGGGCTTGCAAACAAACACAAAGCATACCTGCCTGCCACACGTAAAGGGCCAATCTGAGATGAGGGCTAACTCAGTGGGGACAGGGCACCTGCGGCCTGCAGCAAAGGCGGCGGTGGTGCTGCCCGCAGGACACGGAGCTCACGGCAAAGCCAGAAACCAACCTCCCATCCCCGCAAGACCACGCGAACACCCAAGCCGCAATCCAATGCTCTTCTGGCGTTTGCTTGGTGGTTTTTTTTGGGTTTGGGTTGTTTTTTCTTTTTTTTAGTGCAGCTTTTCCTTCGAATAATACATTGTAATATAATCACAGAGGGGATGTGTGTCGAGCCCCCAAGTGCTGCTCTGCCCCAGCAGCCCGGCTGTGCTCCGGCGGGCTGCCCACACACCCTTCCCCAGCCGTGCTCGGGACTAAAGGCTCCGGGAAGCGTGTCAGGGTGCCCCAGCAGCCCGGCTGTGCTCCGGCGGGCTGCCCACACACCCTTCTCCAGCCGTGCTCGGGGCTAAAGGCTCCGGGAAGCGTGTCAGGGTGGTGGCTGCCTGAGCCTGTGCTCGCTCGCACCCTAGATGGCAGCACCATCCAAAGAATGGGCCTGGAAACCCACGGCGTGCCAGAAGTCCGCTTTTTACCTTCACAGAAATCCTATTTGAAGGCCTCCATCTAAAAAAGAAAAAAAGCTCTGGAAGCCTGACCAAAAGGAGCAAGGTGTGAGTGCCAAGGCGTTGCTGAGCACTTGGGAAGCGGGGAGCCCGGCAGCGGTGCAGGCCGCAGGGCGCTGCTCCCCTCGTGCCAGCGCGGTCGGTGCGGCGCCAGCTCTGCCAGGGCCGCCTGCAAGGAGCGCAGCAAGAGTCCGCACCTTTCTGTAACCAACACGCTTTTCTGGCGCAATAATGGTGATAAACCTGCTGTAAAGATACCACCTTTTTGTAAGCGGGAGGGCTGAACCACTGGGTGAAGACAACAGCCTCAGCATGGAGGAAACCTTGGTCTCTTTGCCGGTGTAATCATTTCTAAGTTATGCCCATACCTTAAAATAACTTTACTTGTTTCAGTACTGGCCTCTTGTCCAGCTCCCCTAATTTTTTTCTCAGTACCTGGACAACAGGAAAGCCACAGCCAAGGAGCGCAGAGAAGGCACGGGGTATGTTTGGGGAGATAGCTGCAGGAGGACAGTGCTGGCCAGCAGAAGCTGCAGAGACATTCCCATTATATCCACCCAGCAGCAGTGTAAGCACACCCCGCCGGGACTTTTCCAGGACCCCTAGCAGCAGATGCTGCCGGGTGCCACTTCCCACCCTGGCACACGGGACAGGCACCACACAGGCACTCACCTTGCTGTGCGAGGTTTGTCAGAGAGCTTCAAACAGCCATGGGAAGTCAACTCATACAGAGCCCCACGTAAGCCCCAGTGCAGGCTGGAGACACAAAGGTAAGAGTTTCCATGCTATTTACCTGCCAGGGTGAGAGTCCTGCCAGCCAGCAGCATCAGCCAACACTGTGGGCCAGGCAAGGATCCCAAGAACAAATGCAGGGCTGAACAGGCACACCCTGCCCACCTGAAGAAAGACAGGCAGAAGTAAGGCTGGCAGAGACACTCAGTGTCCCCAGGGACATGCACAGCAAAAGCTGATGTAGCAATGAAACCCTGCACTGTGCTATCTTCTCCATACCTCCCATAGGAGGAGGCTTTTCCAACACAGGACAAGGATCTCCCATAAAACCAGGCGGGTCACAACCTGGGACATGCAGGCTGGCCCTTCCTCCAAGCTCGGCTCATCTCGACCCTCTCCTCTAACAGGAAGATGATGGCTAACTCGCATCAGACATTTCTCCTCTCCCTGCCTGCACTTGCACTGCCCTCTGCTCTCCACCTTCCCCTGCAAACCCTGCATTACCCTGAGGAGCTGCAGTCACAGCTGCAGTGAACTCCTAGGAGTGCATTTCCCCAGACCTGGGGCCATGTAGAAGAAAAGCAAGCACTATATTCCACCCCCTCATTTTGAGGAGCATTAATATTTTACCATCAATGAATATTGACTTTCTTTTTCCATCTTGCATTTCTTGATCACCTCCTGTATGGAAACAAAGTTCAGAGAAAAGAGAAAGTAAATAATGTCATTTAATTTGCAGTGTATTATTGGTTTCATTATGTGAAATGCTAAGCCTGGATTTTACCACATGGATTAAGTGTCACTCTGGCAGATAATGGAAACAATAAATCTACAACTAACTCTGAGAATGAGATACAAGTTGCAGAAGTGGGAAAGCGCACGGCATCACTCCATCCGCTGCCTCGTGCATCGCCCTGCAGCAACCAAGGCACCAGCCTGAGCCTCCCCCAGCTGGGCTGGGCACTGCCACAGGTTGTACCAGATCACCTGGAAGGCATCTTGGCCATCT
Organism: Anhinga rufa; assembly: GCA_013400875.1. Classification (NCBI taxonomy): domain Eukaryota; kingdom Metazoa; phylum Chordata; class Aves; order Suliformes; family Anhingidae; genus Anhinga; species Anhinga rufa. The sequence continues at coordinate 7,692 of VZTV01082435.1, read as the reverse complement.
TGTCATCTGTCTCATCGCTGTCTGAGGAGAGTTAACTTTGGACTAGATATGCAAGAGTTACTCTTGTATAACGGAGTTATGATTATGCAGATTACACCATTTCTAGTGATACATTTGAAAGTTTAAACATAGGAAACACACAGGATTAACCAACAGTGACAGTTTCAGCACCAAGGGCCTGCAAAGTTGCCTTCAGCCACTGAGGAAGGAGGAAAGCAGGTTGTCAAGATATATTTTGATCTTCACAAAGAACAGATGACAGCACATAGCTCTTAAGAATACAAATACAGCTAGTAAATTCAAGAGAGATTTTCTGTTCCATAGTTCTATTCATCTGATTACCTTGGAGTTCATCAGCTAAAAAAGCATCAATTCCTCCTCGGTTGCACGAGCGGGCAAAGGCATTGTTAGGATGCAGACCCAGCCCTGCCATCGCACACCACAGCACGGCCATTGGCACAACCTCCTGGATGCCACATACCAACAGAAAATCTGGCCTAAAACATAAGCAGCAAACCTCCTCCAGAGCTTGGGAGAGCCAGGATTCCTTCCCCACACCTTGGACTGCCCATGTCACCTCATCTTTCCTCGGCCAGTTAATGTGGGGGCTCATGCTGCTTTTTTAAAACATTATTTAGGCAGTAGCAGGATCACTGTCTCATTATGGGTATGCACTAGGGTGAGCCTCCCAAAACATATGGGGCTGCACCACCATGTGGGATTTACAGGGCACATCATCTCTGTTGGGTTTTCTCCTCTTCCTCACCACAAGGACGCTGTAAACATCAGAGTGGTGCAGTCAACCCATCACTGGGAGGTTCACCCCTCTTTTTTTCCTGCTGCCAACCAGCCATGAGGCTGTGCCATGGAAAGGAGCTCCTCTGATTCACATTCCCAAGCAGTGCAAATGGGCACAGCTCCATAAAGCAGCTGAAGATCTGGCCCCACTTGACAGTAGTTTTATCTGAGATTGCAATGAGCTGGACTAGAGGGTGCCAGCTGGATTGCTCTGGGGGACCATATTTATAGATAACACTTGAAAGGACAAGTTCAAGGTGATGGCCCTCTTCATATTCCTTTGAGAGATCCTTATTGACACCTACCCGAGTCCTTCCCAGGCAGGTTGGAAAGATCTAGGATAATGGAATTCAGGCATAAAGGTTTGGCTAAGTCACGCCTGTCCACTTCTGTTCTGGTATTCTGTTGACTGGAGCAAGCAGCTACACCCTTACAAGCAAAATGGAAATTGTAGAGAATCTTATCATATATTCTGATTTTTGTTTCTGACAAATTACACGCCATTCTCCCTCCATAGCAGATTTTATTTCTTACCAAACATCAGCCTTTGCAGAAAACAACTGCAGACCTCATCTGCAGCTGCCCCCCAGTCAACACTTGGGCACCAGGATCTTTCTTCTCCAGCCACCCAACAGGAGCCCCGCTGCCACTTTGCCCTGCACCACAGCCACGAATCACCTGATCTGCAATGAGGCTATACATTCTTCAGGCCAAAACTTCATTTTCTTGGCCATATTTCTTGGGACATTTCTTTCTGTAAGCAATGAGATGCTCAGTGCAGTAACAGCATATCAGCACTTTTTAGAGCTGTCATCTTCCTGCCTCCCAGCACAGCTCGGGTGACTCATTACTTGACGCCGGACATTTTGCTCTACAAAAAACATTTCAAAATCATTGGCAAGAGTCACCAGAGGGATTATTTTTGCTTGCTGAATGAATGGTTTTCAAAGGGGTAAAGGCACTGGGCATGGCAGTTAAATAATCCCAAGGGCTCTTTGCATTGCTTTAAAGCTTTGAGAAACTCAGAGATACTTTAAAGCATCAGCATCATCCCCCTGAAATCCCCTGTGATAGAAACAGAGATGCCCCACTAAGCCTAAACCATGTACCAAACTATGGCTTAAAAGAGATTCTTCTCCATGCTAGTGCATCATGGCTTTATTCGGGAACTTAAGCCACTATTTTACATAGCTCTAAGTAATACAGCATGTGGGCAGTTGTAAAACTGACTTTTTGAAGTCACTCAAGCCATCAGTTGGCCAGTACAGGCAGTGCTGAACCAGGAAGAGCAGGAATACAAAGCTAATACTCCGGTCTAAGCTTAAGAGCTACTGTAGTTGAGGGCTGTGACAGCTAATGGGCAAGTTCAATTCACCTTCCAGTGCTCCTGTACCACCTTTTGCTCATCACTTATTCCTTACATTCTTCAAGACCATCTCCTGCTGACCATCTGAACAGTTTAGGGGTCTCAGCGGGGCCTTCTAGCTCCACCTTAATGCAACGACCACAAGGACCTACAGGTTGACCTAGAGCACTGCACTAGGCAAGTTTACAGTTGTGCAGGTTGTGGGAGCCTGCCTTTAGATTTGTCATCTCTGTTCAGAACAGCTATAGCAAAATAGCTGCACAAAAAAGTTGACAATATTATCTCAAATCCACACACACGGGTAAATGATGGGATGGAAAGTTAGCCTCATTGAAAGCTGCTTGGTCAACAACCAACCTGGTGGGTTACTCACCGGCAGTGCTGGAAACCTCATGTGTCTTTACATCTGTCTAAGTGTTTACAACTAATCAAACATAACTGCAGAACTTCGCACGATCAAACCTACAGATACCCATTTACTCCAGGTGGTATCAGATCAGCCTCTGACACACAGACAGGTACCAAAGCTACCCACCCTTCTCAAGTCTGCCTCCCTATTTGGCACACTCCAGTGACATCTCTGATCTGTCCAGCCCGCCTTCCGGAGATGCAAGAACTGTTGACTGTGTTAAAAGTATTCCAGTATTGTCATGATGATATCATAACCCGGGAGTCCAAGTAAAAAAAAAAAAAAAAAAA
>VZTV01082421.1:3694-21549 GCA_013400875.1 Anhinga rufa | reverse complement strand
ATATATACATATATATATGTATTACATTATATACATACTTTAATATATATATTCCAAATGGGTAATGTAGACAGTTCTCAGTAAATGAACTGATAAAATTCATGCCTGATGGAGACCCCACACTGGTCTTTGTCAGTGTGTCAGCACAATATATATGCCTATATATGTGTTCACCTATGTACATCCACATACATTTAATGTACGTATGCATCATATATGTGTAACAGAGCATACAAATCTATGTATAGCATTTGAGAAATGATGTGACAAACATTAGACACATTGCATTAAGTGCTTATCTGGGAATAACCCTTGGTTTGGCCTCACAAATCTTTTCCTTTTCTAAGCTACACACTTCACATCTGGAGCATGTGGAAGCATCTTACCTTGCTTCCATTTTCTCTTGCCTCCCGTTCCATCTTGAGATCAGAAATTAGGAGAGTCTTGTATTTGTTCTTTCCATTATTGCTGTGATCATCTAGTCTGTATTCTGAAGTCAGCTGAGCAGAGAGGGGACTGTCACTCAGGTTCAGAGGCTGCTCATCCTGCTCCAGATTTGTTTTGCCATTACTGTTGGTTTCTGCCATCTCCCTGCAGTGTGTTCCCCCTGAAGCATTGGAACTGTGTCCCACGGTCTCATTGCCATTAAAACTCTCTGCAGCTGAATCATCTATTAAAAAATATATATTTTCAGTCACATGCCACATCATCATCTCTGTCCAGTTCAAACATAATTTATACCTTCACAATGTTTTTCAAAATAGAATGAAAATGGTTTATATTACTAGCACCAGTACATTTCTGCAAAATGTACACACACCCTCCTCCACATTTTCAAGTAAAAACTTTATGTAAATCCATAAAATATTACTAAGTTAAGGGAAATTATCTGGGCTGACACCTTAATGTCACTGTGTACACAGAAGATAAGTATCACAAAGGATTTTTAGGGACAAAGTGACAAAGTCTGCCTTAATCCATCTGTTTGTCCATATGTCTATGAATCAATTTAGAGTCTTATACCATGTTCATTACTGCAGCATTGCATATTTCTGAAATCAACAGAGATGCACATGGCGCTGAGAGAGAATCTAGTTCTCAGGTTTTAAGGGTGCAGAGCAGCATATGTCATATCCATAAACATCCTCTTGCACAGATACGATGTAAATACATCTGATGTATTCACTGCTGGCAGTAGAGATTATACGGGAAAAATTGACTCCAAATACAGAGATCCTCTCTTCATTTTGTTCAGGTGCTCATTCACTTTGCTCATTCATTGTGTGTCATAATATATTTTAAAATACTGCTGAATAAAGGAATAAATTATCAACCTAAAAGTTACATCTGAAAACTCTGGATGTGTTGTTGTTACTCCTAAGGTTTTACAGCTGAAATGTATGATTAACATGTGTCTTCACATGCTTATGGGTTTGTGTATCCTGTGTTTGTCGGCACTGGAATTTGCTACCTATTCTACTACTCAGCCCTTCTTTACTTCCAAACAATCTTTTGGCCAACAGGCTATCTAGTAAAACAACTCATCCTTCACTGGATTAAATGGCAGCAGAATTCGGCCCTCAGTTTGCTTACTTCTCGTTCTCTTAACGGACCTCTTTTTTGGCGACTGACATGGTTTTGCTATTCGTGCGAACACCTGCCCAGGGCTCTACAAGCCTATGCTGACTGCAGGCAGTAAAGCTGGAAACAAAACTGGTGGGGTTAGCATCCAGAAATGTGTACAGATTGAAACTGGAGATACGGGATGAGATGAACCATAATATATTAGTACCTTAATATACCATCTGCTTTCAGGCCCTCCTAAACAATTTACATGGAAAAGAAACAAACACATTTATATATACATGGAATTAAAAAAAAAAAACACATCAGGACACATTCTTTAAAGGATGTGCTCAGAAATACTCATGCTTGAAACTACATGATTAATCAAATTGTTGATTCTCCATCATTAATACAGTAAAAACCAACTATTCGCTGCCCTCAGATCAGAATTTTAAAAGTGAAGAAAATATTGTATAAATGGCTAATGATCTAATTCAATTAAGCACTTAGAGAGACATAGACAAGCCATCATACATCAGTGGCTTGCCTGCTGTACTCATCCAACACACTTATGTCATAACGTACAGGACTGGGCACACATTCTGAACATATTTTTTAAAATTGCTTTGTTTTGTAAGCCTGTAAAAAAAATCTGGTTTCATGAAAATACATAATAAAAATAATAATTTAAATGCTTTTATTTAAGGAACATTTTTTTGTTTTACAAAATGCTTTTTAACTAATGGCTGCAATAAAAAATAAAGCTACGTTTCGGTGTGTACCACTTCTACATTACCTCTTACAAATAAGAATGTATATACAATAAAAGACATAACATTCCTAGAATAAGACTTTTAAATGTGTACACCAACCCAACTTGCAACAGAGCAATGGAAATGTTCTGATTTAAAAACCTGAGGCTACCTGAGGATTTCAGCTACATAAATTAATAAGGTGAGCAGGATTTATCCGTAATAAACTTTCTATCATGCCCTGAGACTTATGTCTTACACATTAAAAAGGTTAAAATGTGGCTTCAGAAAGAAATATGCAATTTTATTTTCTGAACTAGAAAACAGCATTCTAATATAGGGTCTTTAATTTTTTAAAGAAAATAGCCATATTTACAATTCATTTTCAAAGCTCTGAAATATCAGAAAGAAATCCAGATTTCTTTATTTAAGAGAGAAACGCTTTGGTTACCACTGATTCATATTTAGGACTGTTAACACATAATTGGCTTCTTGATTATCAGTTTAACAAGTGACAGTTAGTTTCAAATCAATTAAATCAATTACTGAATCAGTCACCAAGAGAGGGATGCTCCTCCCTTTGAAGGGCTCAGAAAATTCCCTGCTGTTGGGAGCAAAGAGAGAAACAAGTGAGTAACCAGAGGATGCAAAGAGCCACCTAAAAGCTGGGGCACTGCCTACTCTGCAGCACACAAGTCTGATCCCTAGCAAACTTCTGTGGGCCGGCACCCAAGTGTCCTAGGTTGCGCAGTGCAGAGGAGCCACTACCAGGACATAGATGGCTAAATGGGAACGATGGAGTAGGAAGAGAGCTGTGCCTAGTGCCAGATCCAGGAACAGCCAAGTCCAAAGCAAGGCTCTTAGATTTGGCTTGTAATCATAAGCAATAATGCTTTTATTTCCTTTTTTTTTTCTGTATGATGAATGGTTGACAACTAAAACTTAGACGTGTCCGAGAATGTAACAAAGTAAAAAAAAAAAAATTATCCTTCATACTTGTTCTAAAAACCATTGAAAACATTCCTATGCTGAGTAAGTGTGATCAAGCATTATAATACTTCGAAACAATAATACAGTATTTACAGTTTTGGTTTTGCTTAGCAAATGCTTAGTTACTTGATGGTAAATCTCAGTTTGTACTATGAAGTCAAATACCTGCTTTTACAGTCATTTAACCTTGCTTGTTAGAAACGGGAATTACTGTCTGTCAGGATAATGTTCAGGAGAATGGCTACAATGGCTATAAATCACACTTTTGCGGAGTAAACATAAATATATATTGCCATAAAAGAGATCAAGAAAAAAATAGTGGTTCCTTACAGATGTTACCAAGGTAACTAAATTACAAGGTTTAGTACATTTCTCATGCCTGAGCAGGTGGTCTATTTTTGCCAAGAATAAGGCTACTCTAAAGCAAGAGTTTCTGAGGTATCAGAAACACAGACCATGTCAGGAATAACTGGTTTTGGGGAAAAGGCAGGAGGGTCTGGCCCAGGACAGGAAAGGCAGGTTCACCCTCGGATATGGGCAGCCACGGCCCCAACACCTCCCAGCCCCGCTGGCGGCCGCTGGGCTGACCTGCCCTGCTCCAGGGTCCGCAGGGACAGTAAGCACGCACGGGCGCTGCACAGCTGCCAAGGGGCAAGGCTTGTTTCACGGAGAACAGTCCCTCGCACCACCCTTTCCAGCGGCAACCGCCCCTCCAGGGGCAGGAGGTGAGATCTCACCTCCTCGTTAGGCTGGCGAGTGGGGGCTGCACCTAAGCCGGGGCCTGGGTAGGGACTGGCAGTTTGCTCGCACAGTTTTCTCACCTTTATTTATCACAACACCTCAGCAACAATAAACTGCTAGCGCTGAAAGCCTGTTCTCTTACCATACATCCTTCTCCTCCATCCCGCAGAGGGAGAGGCTCAGCAGCTTGGGGAGAGCCCTGCACAGGCCCAGGGGAGCCAAGGCTTTGCCCGGCTATGGCCGCTGGCGGGTGCCAACAGCTCCTCTTTCAGGGCAAGGGCACCACTAATGGCAGGCGGCGAGGGGGAGAGGTCAGGGGACCATCCCTGGGGTGGCGAAGGCTGCTGGAGCGCAGCTGGGGAACGCGGTGGCACCGCTGGGACCCACCGACACCATGGTGGCAGTGGGGGGCTGCCTGGGCCGGACCCCTGCCCCTTGCCGGGGGTGGGGGGAGGCCAGGCTCACGCCACACTTGGGCAGCGGCCATTAACCCACCGGGGGGCTGCCCTCCCACAGGAGGCTGAGCAAATGGCAGCCGCCCTCCCTGGGATCACTTCGGCACCACCCAGCAGGCAGTGGCTCCAGGCTCCCATCCCACGGCTGGTCGATGAGGGGGAAAATAAAACTCCACCATGATCAGCATACATCTAGGTACTTGGTACCGATTGCACCACTGATGCAAGGACATCGTGTTTTCAAAACACGTTTCTTGTCTGAACGGCTGCCGCAGGGCGGGTTTATGGAAGGACCTCCAGTGAAGCATACCACTGGCATTGGGAGCTGAGAGGGGTGGGAGCAGAGGGTTTCCCTGCCCCACGTTGGGTTCAGGGCAGTCACAAAAGAGGCTGTGGGATGAGCTCACATCTTCATCACATCCCAGGGCCGCCACTATCCACAGGCATCAGCCATGGCAGAAAATGGTGGCCTCATCAAATGCTGCTGCTTGCTTAGGGCAGGAAAATGCACAGGAACTGCATTATCAAACCCTTACCCCAGCATGCTGGAAGACTGGAGGCACATCTACAGCTGGTTTTGTTACTTAAGCCTGAAAAGGGACAATCTGACTAAAAACATGTATGCGTTTCACTTCTCAAAAACAGCCAGCTGGTGCCTCACCTACGCAGAGATCCTCCTCTGGGGATTAAAGAGCATCACCCCTCAGAACAAGACTCCAAGAGCAGTGGGAAGGTATCTTTCGATCAGGCAGCAGTCTTCTTGCTGAAGCAAAGAGCACTGTCCAGGCTTAGGCATGGACTTCTCACTCATTGCCTGATATTTCTTAAACCTTCTGATGCCAAGACCTCCTTCTCCCACCCTGCACAGAGCTCCATACTGATCCTCTGCTCTGACCAACACCCTTTGAGCACTTTCAGTCCAAGTACTTTCTGTGTTAGGGGTAATTCTCAAAACAAGAACTGCAGTAATTTTCCTACTTCAAGTTAGTTTCTAATTATTCATCACATTGCATTAGAACTTACACCTCATCCTTCTAGATCACCTTGAGGCCAAACAGACACAAAGTGACACCAGCTTTGGTTTTGCACACTTGAGAAGTTCAGGCTCCTGCCTGAGAACTTTCCAGCCTCATTGTGGTCACCATCGTGTTAGTTTCTCCCCCTGCTTTTGAAGGGAAGTTGGAAATGGTGGAAGAAAACACAATGCCAAAGAAACCCCAAGCAAATAGATGCTCTGAATACGAGTTTTGATTCTCAGAACTCTTGCATCCTTCACTTCAATTATCTGCCACAGACATCCACATAATCACGGCCTAAACTTCTGCCAAAACCCAGTTGCTCTGTATTTAACACCTTGGATTCTCCAAGGTGATTTCTCTGACAGTTGAGAGTTTAAGGGCACTCAGATTTAGAGCAGAAAACCAGGTCTTAATTTATAGGATTATTCTCTCTTAGATGTCTAGATTTATGAATGGGCAAACAACATCTATTGCTAGAATTAGATTCCTCTGTTACAGGTTAAGATACAGCTTTTCTACCCAGAGAAAATTGTCTTCAGACCAGATATGTGAAATGCTCAACACCATTCTCAGTAAGAGTGCTTTCTTAAAGAAAAGCAAGTTGAAGTGCACACCAAATCTGGCTAGAATAACAAGTCCCTCAAACACCAGTTTTCTGAGAGCACAAATTTAAGATCTAAACTCTGATATAAGCGTCATTGAAGTACTGCATATCTCAAACCAAGGTACATATATAAAACTCTCACTTGTCCCCTTGAGAGAAAAACCTCTAGATGTTTTAAAGGATCTCTTGCATTACTCTTAGCAATCAATTTCGTACTATAAATCACCCAGACTTTTCATATTCCTTGCAGGTAAGTCAGGAGGGAGTCAACAAGCCATTCTACATAAAGACAGATCTCTGAATAAATCCTCTCCCCCTCTCAAATTAATTCTTAGGCTAGAATTCAATTAATATTTAGAGTATGCTTAATTAGTTTATACAGCTAAGATTTCAGCTACCTGAAACTTACTGCATATTTTACTAGTCAGTAGTCCATAGTGTTGGCCTTCAGCTCTTAACAGCAGTAGTGTGGCACAGTCCTACAATCATACAGCCACACAGAAGCTCAGATCTGCTGAAAGGACAGGCATGGTGATGGCTCAGGGAACCCTCTCATTAACACTAAGAATGAAGCAAGGAAAAACTTCTTTCCTGTGAGGGTGCCAGAGCAGTGGCACAGGCTGCCCAGAGAGGTTGTGGAGTCTCCTTCCCTGGAGACATTCAAACCCCGCCTGGACGCGGTCCTGTGCCCCCTGCTCTAGGTGTGCCTGCTCAAGCAGGGGGTTGGACAAGATGATCTCTCGAGCTCCCTTCCAACCCCTGCCATTCTGTGATTCTGTGAAGAGCCCCATGATACCAAAGCAGCTGTAACACAGCTCCCTTTTTTTGCATGAACAAGACAGATAGATAGATAGATAGATAGCCTACTTAGGAAGTAGACAAAAAACAAGGGACAGGCAATTAACCTTACAGCACCTTTGGCTCTTCTGAGACATTCTGACTACACAAGGGCATCCCACAATCCAAAAGCATTCCTGGTGATAATGAGTCAGATTAATCACATGAAATGTACAAGGCAATTGCTGGGGCCATTTTGTTCATCCTGCTCCAAGAAGTTGAGATGGGAGAGGAGTACATTTGCAGCACAAACAGACACTGATGCCTGCAGAGTCCAAGGTAGCATGCACACAAGTTAAATGAACACTTTGAGTGGGTTGCCTGTCACCAGAACATCTCTGAGAGCTGCAGTTACTGTAAGATGGGTAACTGTTCTTTCTAAAAGGAAGAGGTTGGATGTGAATGAGTTGAGTGGGATGAGTGAGACTGAAGCTGCTGGTTGTGCAAGTGCAGACTGTCATAAAACCCACTCTTAAAGATTGTCTACCAAAGTCCTGTATGAGGAAGGTTGCTCTGGGCCAGATCTCTTTGGGCCAGATACCACCAGCCCAGGTCTTGCTCAACACCATCTTACACCCTTAAGTGTCTCTTACACTTGCAAGAGACAGTATTGCAGACTGAAGAGTGACAGACTCCAGACTAGTTTTGAGTTACTCTGCTGTTCTCTTTAACCTTTGGCTTCAATATTGCACGTGCTTTATTTTTCCTATGTTAAAATACAACTCTATTGAAAATAATACGCTACCTAAGCAAAATTTAAAACTAAATTAGTTACATTCCTTCTGTAATTCCACAAACCCAGGCATGGTAGCAAACCTTCTTAACAGGAGCTATTGAAAAAAATGTTCTGCTTGTGGCAACTGACAGCAGGCAGTTTTGCGAGAGGAACACCATGAATCAGACAAAAGGTGGTGTAGAGTGATGACTAACAGAAACTTCTGTAGTATGAAATAATTATAGAGACTTTTCTAAAAGAACTGATAAAAAGGTGAGGTCACATTTCACTCCCACCACTATTCACAATGACCATTTAATACCAATTTGTCACAGTTATGTATTCGGTTATGCTTCATTTACACCACAAGTCATGTTTCAAGCACAAGTTCAATACATAACTTAGAAGCCAGTCAGAATCAACTACATCTATTAATCTTCGCGATTCCCTTTCATATCATGATAAAGACAGTGGTTGAATTAATGGAGGTACACAGGTGATTTCAGACCCTCTATTATTCCTTGTTTCATAAAGCATAAGAATGGCCATAGTTGGTCAGATCAAAAATCCATTTAGTCCAATATTATGTCTCCAGCAGTGGCTATTAGGAGATGTTTACGGAAGACAATAAGGCAAACATATACAGTTCTTCTTCCTATGGCTTGCTGAGCCCTTAATAATTTTCAGCTCTAGGTCTTTCTAAGCTGGATGTCATTTCTAGCAACGTACTGATGTTCAACAGATTTATTTTCCATGCAAATATCTGGTCTTTCTTTAAACCTACATAAACCTCAAGCACCCTTCTCTGCTCCTCCAAAAAGTTACCGCCACTATTTCTGTTTCCACTAAAATGTCTGTACTGTGCCAAGGAAACAAGGAACAGGAATCAAGAGGTGGGCAAGACAGGTGCGGGGTGCACAGAGCTCAGTCCCTTCATTTGCAGTGAGACTGCATTTGCTCCATTACAAGAATACGTATTAATTAATTAGCCTCTTCAGCTAACCTCACTAGCGTTAACAATTTTTCTTCTTCTTTTGATACATGTAGCTTTTCTGATGTGGTTGCCTTCTGTGAATTCAGCTATGGAACTCACTGCGTTGAAATCTGAACCTGGAATGTCCATCAGTTTCAGTGCGATGTCAGTCATTGAATCCCTCACTGTTGTTTTCAGTGGTGGAGGAATAGGTCAGGAGCTACTTCATATGATCACTCATTGCATGTGTTTATGAAAAGAAAAAGGAACAAAACTGACTACAAAACTAATCCTTAGCATTGTCAAGAGTACAGTAAAAATTTTATAGGTTTGATATACACATGCACATACACAGTGGAATCAGCATTAGCCAGGCTGTAAATCTTACTTCATTATTAAACAAACCCCCCAGTAATTCACAATTTTTCCACAGATAAATGTCTCTTCTTGTTGGAGGCACAAAACAGGCAGATATTTTATTCAATTATAACATTAAATAACAGAACAGTGAACAACTGCCATTCCATGACAGCAGCAACTATCAGAAAAATAATACTGCCCTGTCAGTCACAGTGTTATAGAAGGGCTCATTTATAAAGCTTTATGACTGATTGCATGCTTAACTTTGCCTGCGGAGCTACTGTCCCTGCATATATACAAGGAGATGAAGCAGAATGGCTGTTAGGGGGGTGCTGCACATGTAAATGACCAATCGAATAGCTCACTGGGTGCACAGTAGTCTTATTATCACTGTGCATCTAGCTTGTACTTGTGCTTTGGCATTTCCACTTCAAAACACATAGCCCTCACTGCCTCTGGGGAGAAAATCTCTGGTTTTCTCTTTACTCTGGAGAAACCTCTAGGGCACTTTTTGTGGCAAAGACTCTATCAAGCAGTTCTTAATACAGAAAACCTGCAATTCTTCTAAATCTTTTTATGCTGCATATGGGATCATATTTTAATTTGGCATCGAGAATTGTGGCTTAGAGCTCCATCTCTGGACAGGCATTGCAAGAACAAGTTCTCAGCCCGATAACATATGAGTGATGCCAGAGGTATTGCCTTACACTCATCCCAAACAGGACTCCAGACTTCAGAGCGGTTTATTGATATGAAGCTAGGAACTAAGGAAGGCTGGGAGACAGGCAGGAAAGCAGGGCTCAGGACAAACTAATTCTGACTTTTGAGAATCACTGAAATTCCAACCACGTGCAGAGCGCATCGGCCACAAAGACGTTTGAGACGGCAACATGTTAAGAAAAGAAGGAGAAATTGAAGCCTTTTCCTTAAAGTAAAAAGAGGTAACCTAAGAGATCTTACCCTCTCCTCTTTCTTGCTTAGCATGCAAGAGGCTTATGCTGCTTTAGCTGAAGGCTGCTGCGGGCAGCAGCAGCTGCCGCCATTCCTGGCAGCAAGAAGAATCTGGTGCTTTGCCAGCAATAGACAAAAGAGTAACACAAGCTTCATGTCTGGTGCCTAAACGTCAACCCAAATGGGTCTGAAAGGAATTATGTTAAACTCATCTGCCACTCAGACCTAGTGCATGTGTGTGATGTCACATTTTACTTCATTGGGATCTGCCAGAAGACAAAAGCAAAGAGGAAAGATCAAGCTGGAGTCAGTAGAGTCAGTCTGCAGAGTGGATGTCACAAACATTTTTAAAAGGCATTTTTAATAAAGCCCTTTAAAGTCTAAAATTTAGCCTAGCAGCTTTGGTGTGTCCAGTGGGTTCACTCAGTGATATCAGTCTGTACTTCATTCAGGAAGGGTGAAGCCCTGAGCACAACCAAGACAAACGATCACTTAACAGCTCTGCACCCCTTCAGCAAACTGCTGCCTGCAGCCAGGCTATAGAGAACAACCTCAGGCTCATTATACCCCCTTCATCAGTAAAACTGGGAGACAAAGAGAGGAGAAGCCTTAAGAGCAAACAGAAACGGCTGCTTTGAGCTTCATACGTCCTTAGAAACATTTAACTCAAACTCCTACGTGGGCCCCCAGCACAAATTGCTGGATTCGCCTGTCTGCTATATTCCTAGCAGAAAACTGAGCAGGAGTTTCCTCTTGAAATATGAAAAATTCATATGTCTGTTAATATTTTGCCTATCTTTAGAAGACTACAAAGGAGTAGAAATAAGAAAAAGTCTTACATAACCCCCCCAAAAAAGAGGAGAATTGGGAAAAGATATCTGCATATGCCCAAATGTAGGAAAACCAAGAGTTCTGCTGAAGTTCAACAGATGCTGTTACTACATTTTAAGTTTTATTTTAGAAACATTCTGAAGAACACTTGCAAACATTCTTTGCTTTGTATTTGTAATGTATACACAGTCTCTGTGGCTATAAAGTAGCTATTTAGGTGCATAAAACAAAGAGTAACTCTAAGTTCAAGATGCCTCTATATCGGGTACCTCTATAATAACAAAAATAGTTTGAGTTGACAGTATAACTCTCAGTAACTATTTCTACAAATAGTTCAGACTCATTAGACCCTTCATCATCCCATTTGTAGCTCTATAGTTCAAGATTTCAAAATGACAATCTAATTTTTTTTATTTCTTTACACAGAAAAGTATAGTTTAAAGACTTGTATCAAGTACGTTAAAGCCATTTTATTTTTATTCACAACTGTATACTAAAAGCTAGGACATGAAAAATGCTTCATAACTAGAAGTGAAAACATTTCTGACCACTTTCATATTTTTTTCTAGTTTTCATTTGATAATGTTGGTAAAATCAGCTGGTTTTTGCAAAAGATTTGATTTTCACTCTAGAACAATTTTGTCACATCCTTTCCAATCAGTTCTCTCCATTCATATTAACTTATAGGCTTTCAGGAAAATTTCCTAACTCAGCAGAGAGTAAAATAAGTGCCTCTAATATTCACATACTGAAATTCAGTTTAAAAATAGGTAATAAACATGTAATTGGAAGGAACTAGAATTATGTGGAATATGAAGTAAGAACTTACAGCCTTTGCACTTCATCACAGTTCTAGCATTATCAATAGTGAATTAAAGCTTCCTTGACAGATTAGAAAAGTGGATGTTAGTGAATCTGAGAAGTCAGAACACTAAATATCCAAGTTTAGGACTCCATTAGGGCTGCTGTTTCCTTATTTAATGACTGTGATGTAATTAATGTTTTTGCCGAGACAGAGTCTCAGTAGTCAAGTGTAGGATTCTGTTACTGATAGACTGTAAGTTTAAAAATCTGATGAAGAATTCCAGAGCTTAGAAAGCTGCTATTACAAACTTGAGTAAATAAGCATGTTTGAGGGCTATAAATTATATGCCCCTTTTCAAATCAGTTCACTTTTTGTTCTGTCACTTTAAAATATTTAAGGATGTCCGTGGCAGCATGTACATTTCTGTTTCCTGATTTGAGCATACCTTGGATAACTACATGTCATGGTTTTGGCTGGGATAGAGTTAATTTTCTTCGCTGTAGCTGGTGTAGTGCTGTGTTTTGGACTTAGTATGAGAATAATACTGATAACACACTGATGTTTTATTTGTTGCTGGGTAGTGCTGAACTAGTCAAGGACTTTTCCAGCCTCTCATGCTCTGCCGGGTGCACAAGAAGCCGGGAAGGGAGGGGCACAGCCAAGAGAGCTGATTCAAACTGGCCAAAGGGATATTCCATACCATATAACGTCGTGCCCAGTATATTAACTGGGGGGAGTTGGCCGGGGCGGGCAGCAATCGCAGCTCAGGAACCGACAGCATCGGTCGGCGGTTGGTTAGTGGTTGCACCGCTTGTGATTTTCTGGGTTTTGTTCCTCACCCTTGTTCTTTTACTCTTAATTACATTATTATTATTATCCTAATCAATGTTATTATCATTACTATTATTGCTATTTTATTCTAATTAGTAAACTGCTCTTATCTCAACCCATGAGTTTTCTTGCTTTTGCTCTCCCGATTCTCTCCCCCATCCCACAGGGGTTGGGGGAGTGAGTGAGTGGCTGCGTGGTGCTTAGTTGCTGACTAGGGCTAAACCACGACACTACAGTAAGTGGTCTCCTCACTTACTGAGTGAAAACAGTATTCTGGTCACCCAGGGCAACACTTGGTAACAAACTTGATGGCCTTTCCCCATCTGGCGAGCGATCATTTTTGAATGATACATCCATTAGGATTTTCCTAATTTTATTTTTCACTGTATCAAGTGAAAGCTAAAAATATTCAGCACCTGTAACGGCAAAGCTCCAGCCCAAACACCAGCAAAAGAATGCAAGATGTGACAACAGTCACCAATGCTAAGGAAGCTTTACCTAAACAGAAAAATATTGCCATTGAGGCTAAGGACATAAGCATATTGGGAGTCTCCCTAGCATGTTGATTGCAATTATAAGCATCAAACAAAAGGAATAAAAATAAACAGTGCTTGGCCTCCCTCTGATCAGTCTGAAAAACCTCTCTCACACAGAGAACGTCAGAACTGCCATGACAGACGTACAGGCATTGGCATACGCAAGGCATTAGAATCAGTTTGGAAGTTTACAACAATAAGTATTTTTTCCTACTAAAAGAATGGCATGGCCCAAGAAAGCAGAATCCTGAATCATGTAATACAGCTTCGGCTGAAAAACAGCAGATTTGAAAACTGTCCACAAACATCCATGATTTGAGGTCTTTGCCACCAATTGGGTGACATCAAGCAGAAGGCAGCAGACTTCCCATGACGTATTAATACTACAGCAAGGTCTCTTCTGCCTTCATTAAACTCATCACTTTTAAATCCCAACTGCCTCATATAACACTACAGATAGACATGTTGACTTTCTATCTGACTTGCAAAATTAAAACATGCTCTTTCCTTTTCAGAAATTATTTTCAGCAAAAATAAAACATGCTCTTTCATTATCAGAAATTATTTTTGGCACAGACATTAAAGTCAATAATTTTTTTACAGTTCCTAAAATATAGCTGAGCATTTAGTCACACATCATCTAAAAATGGACAAAAAAGAATAATTTTGATAGATAGTCTGTCAGCACAATATCTCTGGCAAACCAAGTAACTATGATTCAATGCCCAGAAACTTCGCAAAACCCAAAGTGTGTGATAGATAGTTCTGGCATATCCACTGTTATTCCTCACCAGAGCTGTGGACTTTAAATTTCCACTGTCAAGCCACCTGACTAAGCAATGCATCTCATTTCAAACTTTCCCTCCCACTGCAATGCAGCGGACTGTGCCTGAGAGGGGAACAGAGCAAGTATGAGAGGGTGCTTTGAACAAAAGTCTAAATGAAAGATGGGAAAACTTGAAAATTATTTGCGCTTGAAAACTTTTGCATGAAGACTATCATTTTACAGTTCCTTTCCAAGAAGCTAATGCCAACAGAAAGACTACAAGCCCTTGGACATAATACTATTTAAGTAACTTTCAAAAATTTTCTTCTCATTAAAGTCTGTTTGCCCTTGCTGAAACACCACTGAGAGCTAGTCTCAAAACCAGATTACTCAACAAGGCCAGAAAGTAGAGCAAACAGAATACTGTCCTTCAATGAGAATCCATGAGAAGCAAACCATCCTGCCCACAGATGATGTTCTCTGTTGCAAAGATAGCCAGGGAAGGAAGGGGGAGCCTAGGGCAAGATCACTTACAGAAATGCTTGGTGTTATTTTAAATAACAAAGTAAAGGACAACGATATTGCAAAATCTGCTATATATATATAATATATATAATTTGTTTTCCCTTTAAAAAACTGTAAATGAGATTATTTAGCCCATGATACACTTTGTATTTTGAAGGGATCATCATTGTGTAGTTACTTTAATCTAAGTGAAATGCACATTAGCAACAGAAACAGCTGTATGACAAACCTTTTCTCAAGCTTCCAGAGAACTTAAAAAATTTAGAGTGCTTGCAAAAAGCAATGCAGACAATAAGCAACACTTGCTGATAGTCTTTCCCTGCTTAAATAAACTGTAAATGCCCATCAAGAGGACAGAATCCTGGAAGTTCTTTCAAATATTAGGTCACTGCTTTTTATTTCTTACCATCACCTTCATAAAATTATCACTTTCCTTCCTAAATAACAATTATGTACCAATTCTGAAGGAAGTGTGCTTCCAGAAGCTTAGTTTAAAAATTTTAGAAGCAGAACATGGATCTGAAGCTGGGTTTGAGAATAGAGTAAGCTTATTACTTCTGGGTGGAAAGTTGCTACCATTGGATCAAGCAAAAAAGCTATGCATGCTGCAAAGTGAAACACATGGTATCAATCTTGATCATGAATAGAATGTTATTTACAATAACTATTACAATCTTGGTATGCTGTTATCTTTTATATCCAGTGCAAAACCAAACAATAATACCAATACTCAACAGCATGAAATGCCTAGTGTGCTCTCTTTCACAGAAGAATAAAAGGTTTTTCCTTTTCTGCAATTGCAAATAACTGCCATCAGAAGAAATAACACAACCAATGCAACAGCAACAACAAAAAACCTAAGACAAAGCTGGCAATGTTAAATGCACTCCGAGTAAACCTATTAATTGCACCTCAACACAAATTTGGGTGGGAAAGCTTGTTACTAATGGAACCTAGAGGTGCTCCAGTTATGACAGCTTCTGAGACTGTTCCTTATTCTGCATATTAGAATCAACAGAAAACTTCAGAGCTAGGTATTGAATTGGTCCAAAAAATACAAAACAATCTGGTGAAAGCATAATTTTATTACCCGTTATTAAGTGAGTGTGACAGGCTCCAGCATACAGAACATTGACACAAAATGACCAATCATAGTATGTATGTCAGGTCAGGTATTTAAAAAAGCTTCATCTGTCTAAGCAAAGAAATGGTTAACATCTTTGATTCTCCAACACATAGACAGAAACATTTTGGAGAACTCAAAGGATAGCCTTTCTAAAAGAAAGGGTCATTATTTTCTTTATTTTTCTTTATAAAATAAAATTTATTTATTACCCTCTTTATTACCCTGTGTCAACTACAGCAGCTCCAATAGAGAAGCGTTTGTAAGGCAGTCTAAGGATATCATCTTCCTCTTTAGAAAAGTTTGTAACACTTCAGAGATATTCTTGGCATCCCCCTTTATGCAAACAGGAAAATACAGGTTTTCAAGTTCCTGATCCTGTCTCCCCAAGGCTAGCTGAAGTCCCAGAACAGTAGGATACAGAAGCAGCGCCTCTCTCCTGGACAGCAAATAACCTGTTGTACAGACATTATCAACAGAGCAAAGAAGATGGAGATGGAGAAGTTATCAATGATGCAGAAAATACCTAAATTCAAGTTGCTGCACTACTTGATTCAGATCAGAGGTTTGAACCTGCATCTCTCAACCGTAGGAAAAATGTTCTAAGAAGCTTTTGGACTTCTGGTCCAAAATCTTTAAGGTGGAACTCGAGAAGCCTTCGAAGATTAAAATTTTGTCAGAGCTGTTTTAATTTCAACATTATCTTCTATCTGTTGAAGAACACCTGAGACAGCTTCAATTTGAAATATCTTGAATGAACGGCAAAACCCACTCGACAAGTGTGATGAAAATCACTGGTGTGGAGTCTCTTTTACGTAGATGTCGTCACCTAATTCTCAAGCAGTCTGTTTTCCCAAAACACACTTCTTTTCAACTTCAGCAGTGAAATCTGCAGTTTCAGGAGTTTCCTACACTATGAGTACCTGCAAAACTCACACCACAGCTGCTGCTGCAGGAAATTAAGATAAAATACAGGGAGTAGAGGCTGAGCTTTTGTATCAGAAGTGGACTTATGCTGACAACGCATTTGCAGACAGTAAAAGGACTGGTACTGTTAATGTAATTTCTATATCATGTGGTAACCACAATATGAGCCAGTAGTAACAAAGAGCAGAATGGAAGGACATTAGTGAATATCATGGCACTCTTGCACTTGGACTTAACTATGTGTCTTTGATACTAGTAACATATATGATTACGTGTTATATGTAATTATTATTATTTTTTTATTAACATATATAATTACATAAATGTTACATATATGAACTAGATACATACTACAGAACTATGCACTCAAAATATAGTTTTGATCAGATCCCATCTGGTTTGCTGCTGGCTGAAAGCATTCAGGCAAGCAGATTGCTGCTGTTGTTGCCATCAACCCACACATACAGTGGTCGTCTTCTCCTCAGCATGTTTCAAAAAGCAATTTCAACCATAATGACTAGAGAAATAACAAACTGAAAATGACTGATTATCCACCTAAAAACAGCCCATTAAAGAGGCCCACACCAGGATCCAATAACTAATATATTGTCAAGAATAAATTTGCAATGAGAAATTGAAACATACTACATGTGAAAACATTGCCCACTCAAATCTTGAGCTCACATTCATTCTCCTATCCCCTGTAAAACTCCAGGTGGACTCTTCTGCCAACAGAATGACAGAAACCCTGGATTCCTATTGTATAACTTTCTACTACAATTGCAATTTTGGTATTATTGATATTAGCATTTGATATTTTGATATTTGGAATCTAAATCTCAGCATTGCCCTAGAGGGTGCATGCATGCGCCTCATGCTCCTGTAGCCACCTGCTGTCATGGCCTCACAAATGACCTCTGGAGAAGACTAAAAAATTCAGTTTGCTATGGCTAGAAGCATACAAAACTAGAACAATGGAGCTGCAACAAGAACAATTCCACTCCATTTAGTACGAGGGCTGTCAGCCAGGCAGCATATAGTATCTCAACTACCACTAGTAATAGAGAACTTGCCCAGGAAATCTTATTTTCTCTCCCTTTGTATTTGGCCCTGCTGAAAATTAACATTGCTGTTTTGCTTAGCTCTTCAGCTAATATAAAGAACTTATTACACAGAAAGCCACAAAGCCAGCAGCACAGCACTGAGAAAGCACTTTTTAATTAACTGNGGAGGCCCGGAGTCCTGCGCGTGAGCAGTCTCTACCAATTGTACATGCCCTGGTGTAATACAGGCCCAGTGCTACAAGGAGTGTTCACATCCTTTTCTCAGAAGAGAATGCAACACAGGTTATGGGCTTGGGTGCATGCTTTGAACCTCACTGCACTTCCTCACATGCAGTTAGTCCATACAGTTGGTGCTTAAAGTTGTCTAGAAATGCAGATAAGGAATTTCAGTCCCTTTGCAAAAACTCAGTCCTAATAAAACTTCAACCAACTTCCAAAAATCACACATTTTGCAGAAGACAGAAAAAGCTGAGATGTTTGACCA
>VZTV01082419.1:0-25255 GCA_013400875.1 Anhinga rufa | reverse complement strand
TTAGACACCTTTTTTGTTTGTTTTGCTGATGGCAAAAACCGTTTAGCACCAAAGAGGAGAAAGCAAATCCTTTTAAGAAGTAAAAGTATCATGACCCAAAATCTCCACCACCTCCCATCACAAACACACACCGACAACCTCATTATGGTGTTACGGATGCACCGATTTGCCCTGCAGCTCCACAATCCCACTTCACTGTCCCATTTCCCAAGACTTAATGCACTTGTATATAAAGGAAAAACAAATTAGCACAGGCTAATGCATTTTTCCATTGCCAGTAGGCATTGCTGGAAAAGTGTATGGAGGAGATCAAAGTGATAGGGTCAGAAAGGAGAGCGTAACTGTTTATACCCTGCTAAAAAGAACAAACTACATTCCTACTGCTTGGGAGCACAGGGAGCAGGCCAAATAAGTAACCAGATCCGTATGCTAACTCTGCTCCAAAGCAAGCCTACCTCATAAGGTTATTTCCAATACCTTTTGCACACTTGCCATATTTGTATATGCTGGCCCCGTATTTCACGCCTAGTGATCTCTCCGGGCCGTGCCCAGGCTGCAGTGCTGTTTAAAGGGTCCGAGGTGGGAGTCTTCCCTGGGCTCATCCCTTCGCTCCCAGGCAGAGGGGAGGGAAGGGAGCAGGGCAGGGACCAAAGCCGCTCAGAGGGTGCCTCAGCAGCACGGGGCTGTGCGTACGCAGGCATCTCCCTTCCCTGTCTGTGCCACCTTCCCCACCGCATCCTGGCAGCGGGACTCTCGGACTGCATCCTTATGTGGGTACAGTAACCCCAACGCTTTGGCTAAGTAGCAGAGACCAAGGGAAAAGTCATTCTGTCGGGTTGTTTCAGATCCCAAGCAGCAGGCTTGGGAAAAACACTGCGCAAAACTGTGGTGCTTACATGGACTAAAAGAGAAAAAGTATATATATTATTTTATATATATAGGCTGAAACATACAGGGGCACTCAGGAGGCAGCTTCCAGAGCTGTCCCAATAAACTGTTAGAAAATGCTTGGCCTCAGGCTCCCATCTGACGCTTTCTCCAAGCGGCAGGCTCACGGTGCAGCTTCCCTCCCTGCCGATGGGGAGCGGCTGTAGGAAGGGCTGTTCTGGGTACCGCTGCACACACCATTGGGAGTTGGGAACTTTTTGTACTTAAGTGTCTGTGAAGCCAGAGGAGCACCAGGGACGGGTAGGAAGCTGCAAGAAGTGATGCTGCTACCCTGAATCACCAAAACCCCCCCCTCTGCTGACAAAGCTCTCCCACACGCTGCCGGCGGAGTTACGGCATGTTGAACACTGACTTTCGAGCAGAAGCCCATCCTGTTCGCAGGCTCTTGTGGCTGGCCATCAGTCACCAGGAGGAGAGGAGCGTTTACTGCCTGTCATCTGGCCCACCAGGCAGGGAGCACTGGCAGCATTTGAGGCAGATGATGCAGGTGCCTTTTGTGGACATCAAGCCGAGCCCATCCGTCACCCTGTCTGGGAGCTGGAGCCTCCCCGTCTGCTCCTCCCTTCCCTTCTCAGCAGGCATTGCTGCGTGGGGCTGCTGCCGCGGTTTTAAACAAGCTGGAGCTCTGCGCTTCCCCCTTTTGTTGGCTCTCTGCCGGGTCCGGACAGTGTCCTGTCCACCGCAGCTGCGGGAAGCCACCGGGTGGTCTTCCAGCTGCAGGCAGCCGCCGCCACCACCACCGCCACACGGGTATTTGCAGAGCACTTGCAATGCCAGCCCTGCATGCCCAGCTCCAGGGCCACAGCAGACCCACCGAGGAGGGGCTCCTCCTGCTCACACCAATGAGACAGACTCAGTGGAGGAGGAGGAACGCCGCAGAGCCGGCAGCAGCCTTGCCCATGAAAGTCGTTAACCTGCTCCTTCACAGGCAGCCACCAAAGGTTTGGGCTTTGCCCATCGGTAGGAGGGAGCTGGTACGCCACAGCCACCTGCCGCTCTTCCTCCTCCTCGCACAGGGAGACGAGTTCGATGTGGACCAGGAACGTGCAATGGTCAAGTGTTCTCCCAGTAGAAAGATCTTCCACTGGGAAAAACGGAGATTTAACAGACTCAGAGCATTGCCCAGGACGTTTGTTTGCCATAAGCAGGCAAGCTCTGCCTGCCCGTTCCGTACCTGCCAGCCGCAGGCAGAACAGAGTTTGGCAAGCTGCCTGCCCACAACCTGGCTCTTGGGAGAGGCACAGCTCTCGGAAAAGGCATTAACATCCACAGGGGGAAATTTCCCTCGTCAGGAAAGCACTTGTGCATGTACAGGTCGTCCTCACGGAGACTCCTCACCAGGCTTGATGGCCTGCCTGAGGATTTTCCTGAACAAGGACCCAGCAGAACGACTGAGCTATTCTTGCAGGGACAGACACAAACCATCATTCCCAAGAGCCTGGCCTCACCACCACTGAAGAGCTGTCACCTCTTACAGCTGCTCCCAAGAGCCGACCTCCTTTCTCATTCAAGACAAAAATTTTGTTCTTTCTCTGCATTTCCCCCCGACATCCTTACAAGAGAATTTCATCCAAAAGTCATTTCAAACCCACTAACGACTCATCTCCCTGCATCGCTTGCTTGTTTGCTGGCATTTTCCAGGAACAAGAGCAGGCAGGAAGATGTGGTTTTCCCTCCCTGCAGTCACGACATCTCCAATCATTCACCCGTTCTGCAGGAGCGCAGGGGGTGTCACGATGCTCTCCAGAGCCCCGAAGCAGTGGCAGAGCGCCACGGCCCCAGCTCCTCCCAGGACCCACACTCGCAGGTTTGCTCCCCTGGCACTCAGAGAAGCCCAAGTACTTCAAGCCGAGGTCTCTGTTCAGCAGACAGCACTTTCAAGGGGATGGAGGAATTCCATTGTGGGACCCTCAATGGTACAGAGAGGCCTCTCTGGACAACACGACAAGTTCTCTTTCCCATTTGCTCGGTAGAAAAGAGAGTGGAGACAGATACTGGAGACAGTCGGCATGCTCAGGATGCTGGTACCCATGCTGGGACACCAGCGCTCTGTCTAGAATAGCTGACAGAGTCAGCACAGAGAATAAATCCATGTGCAAGGCCTGCCGTTTCCCTTCTCTTTTTGGCAGATAAGCCAGAAAAAGATTTATCAGCTGTTGTGTTTTCATTTAAGAGCAGGTAATTCTGTTTGCCCTGTACCATCTCACCAGTCGATGCACAGTTTTCCAGAACTCTGCATGTAAATGAAAAGGTTTGCTGCCATGGCTTCTTGCTAGCCTGGTTATGAACACAACCAGGGATTTTCTACACCTAGCTGGAGTCATGGAAGAGAGGATGAGGTGGGACCCATCCATCCTCTTTCCTGAAGGCAAGGGTAATTACATCCTAAGGTTTGCAAAGAATTACTTATTTTGCTCTTAAAATCTGCCACAAGCTTTATTCCACCACCTCACTACCCTTTCATTTATAAGCCTCCTCCTTGGGCCTAACAAACTGCCTCAAGCAAGATCCCAACCCATCCCATTCTTTTCCTACCCGCAATAAAAATTCATAGAAACCAGCAGTGTTTCATTTTGGAACCATGTTGAAAAGGAATGTAACCCCTATTAAACGCCAAGGAACTGAAGTAATGTCAGAAAGTGACCTGATTAGCACAACAAATTATACTCTTAATTTCAAAGCTGTCTAGGGTGTTTCGCACCACAGGCACACAGAAAGAACACGCACATAAATTTGAAGAATTACAGCCCTGTTTACTTGTATTATACAGCTCAGCACCTCTGGCTGGGGAACCTGCTGCCAAGAACAACCCGTGCAGCTCAGGCCAAAGGAAAGGTGACAGGAGACCATGTCCGAGTCCTGCCAGAGCCCCCAGGAGGATGTCCTCCACTTTCCTTTGTGGCTGGGAGTGAGCACAGCTCTGCAGACGCAGATAACTCAGATACCCTTTTCAGCATCTGCAACCCTTACATTATATTTCTCTCGCTGCCTGCTGACTCTGGACCAAAACCGAACCACAGCAACACCCTGCTTTCTAAGCCAGCACTGCTTCTGCTGGGCAGAGGTTGAGCACGGTGTCAAGGTACCAGGCTTAAAAACAGACCTTGTGAGAAGCTGGAAGCGGTACTGGAAAATTACTGTTCCCAAAGCTATTATTAACACTCAAACAGCAGATTTTTCAGGCCGTGGGCTCCTGGGTAGGAGGCATGCCAATGGAACAGGAGGAAATGGAGTTTCCTGAATCTGGCAGGCATTACCCTGCCTGTCCCCAAAACTGTTCCTTACAGTCTGTGGGAGAGCTTTAGGAAGATGAAAAACTTATTCACAGCCTCTTTGGCACCGATCATGAGCCCCCCTTGGGATCACTGGACATTCATTATTTGGCACAGGAAAGCAGCGTTATTTTTTTATCAGCATAAACAGGGTTTAAGCCTCCACTTTAAATCCCCATTTGCCCATGGAGGAGGCCCATCCACTGGGCACCGAGAGGAGCTTTGCTCCAGATCTGGGACAGGCTGTCCCAGGAGCTTCCCTGCCTGGGGGACAGCATGATCTCCAGGCTGCTTGCACTCAGGGAGGCATCATCTGGACTGAAAACCCTCCACCAAAAAAAACTGCAGGAGAGGCTGTGACTGTGGTGAGCATTGTTTCTGCTGGACTGGGCTTGTTTGTTTGTTTCCCTGCTCCTAGAACAAATATTAATAGCTGTATATACTCATCTTTACAAGCGCAATCCCCCAAAGCAGTGTTGGGACCTCACATGAACCCGAGCAGTGACTCACGTCTCTACGCTGAAGGAGACAGTCAGTGTTTAACCTACCATGGCTCCATATTAGGGTTTAGCAACGTGCCTTGCAATGATGTGCCACTTAGTGCTTTCCCTCATCCTGCCTACAAACTTCTTTTTTTCCCCCCAGAAGTTCGAGAACGGCTGTGGAAGTTACTGGAGCTTCTACTGCCCAGCAAACCCGAAGCCTCTGTACGGCACCTGATGAGAAAGCCTGGCTATTTATGGCACGGACCGCAGCGGGGACGGAGGTCCCCAGGTAACAGCCGGTCCCAGGCAGCGGGGACGGATGCGATGGGATGACCAAGTCCCACCTGCTCCCTGCTGCTTTCTAAAAAGAGCCGTCCTGCACACGTGAAAAAAGCTCGCTCTCTTTCTTTTTCAAATCACTGCTGCGTTTGAAGAGATGAGAGTCATTTCCATCAGTGCACAAAGTTTTCCTTAAGCCTTTTTGTTGGGAAGGGTGACTCACTGAAATATCAATCTGAAATGTTTTCTGGAGGTATTTTTAGACAACAGTGGTGGTGGTCCAGTGAGTCACAGCTCCAGTGCTGCCCATTAAACTGAATGCAAAAAGCAATGGGATCCAATTTAATGGATTGCTTTCCAGGGCTGCTTCCACAGAGCTCTGCTTCCCCAGCAGCGCAAGCTCTCGTGGCCATGTTTGTTTCTATTGCACCATGTTTAAATGATGGGTTTTGTTCCCTCCTCACACACAAAAGAATCGAAGCAAGCATCCAAAAGCCTTTCAACTCCAAATTACTGTAATCCATACTTGATTTGGCTGCGTGTACCAGCGATTATTCCGAGTGCAGGAAAATACAAGACAAAAGCAATGCCGAGAAGCGAGGCAGTGCGGAACAGCACGGGTTTGCAGCCTCGCGCCGTCTCTGTGGAATACGCTCTCTCTGGGGTGCCCTGGGGGGCCTGCACCCCCCTGCAAGCACCCCTTTTCCCCCCACTAGCAC
This sequence comes from Anhinga rufa, assembly GCA_013400875.1. Classification (NCBI taxonomy): domain Eukaryota; kingdom Metazoa; phylum Chordata; class Aves; order Suliformes; family Anhingidae; genus Anhinga; species Anhinga rufa. Next base: position 19,552 of record VZTV01082419.1, on the reverse strand, counting down.
TTATCGGGGTCCCCAAGCACCAGCACGGCCCTGCCTGCAGCCAAGTGCTAAGAGCCTTGCTCCAGCCCAGAGGGAGGGTTAGCCATGGCAGGTAGTCTCGAGTTTGGTAAGGGGACAAGCTAGGTCTCTCCCGAGTCTGGCAAGGTTAAATTCTTCAGGTATCAGGAGCATCAGTTTCTCTTGCTAGCAAGGGAAAGGGAGCAGGGTACGTTTTAGAGAGCTTTTGCTATTTACCTACAATAAACCTCACACTTCAAAGGACTAGAGGAACTCGTGGGGAGAACAAGCAAGAAGACGACTGCCTTGCTATCTCCTGGCACAGTATAAATATACCCTCTAATACAGCAAGCGATCCAACCAGAGTTTTTTGTTTGTTCACTTCAAAAGTGCCTACTGAGAGATTTGTTCAGGTCTGGAAACCAAACAAAGGAATATCAATGCAAGCACTGCATCTGAAAACGGCAATAACTGCTCTTTGGAGATCCCTGTTGTAATTACTGCACGATTTCATCACTGGGCAAACTCTTCTCTCTCCACTCCCTTGCCCTAAGGTCAGGCTAAGGCAAGCCATCAAGTTCAGCAAGGTTGCTTTTTTTTATTATTATTTATTTTTATACAGTGCATGACATACAGCCTATCCAGCAGTGAAACGCAAGAGCCTTGTCAAAAGCACAGGTCCATTTCATAACATAAATGTGCTAATAAACTCTGTCTCGTGCAAGAACCAGCCTAAAAAAGTAAAGAGAAAGAGAAGCCTTTGCTGCTTTTCCTACCTGAGGATCTGCCTGAAAGGGTTCCTTCCTCCTCAGGTGGGAAGCTGCCACGTCCTAGACTCAGAAATGCTCTACAGACCCAGCAGTTTTTCCTACCTGTGTATGCATTTGCAGCCCAGGGCCCCCAAGGGCAATGCCAGCACCAGGGCAGCCACGGTGGCCAGAGCACAGGCTGTGGGTGATTTCCACGCTGCGATGGAGCTCTGTGCCCCAGACCTGCTCTGGAGCCTCGCACCCACCTAAGGCCCCAGCCACACCATTTATTTGCAAAGACAGTCAGGAGAACAGTGACTGAGAGCAAACTGCACAGGATTATCAAGTTGTTTCCAGCTCAAACTCATTCCCTGGGGACCATTCATCATTCCCTGCCTTCAATCTTTAATTTGAATCAGTCACGCAATGCACAGGAGAGACCCGAACAAGTCTGGTCCTGAGGAGAGGGATAAAAATCCAAAGCTCCAGCTAAGATTTATTTCTGTTTGCTCACGTAAGCCACCCTGTCTGGAGAAAGGGAGAAGTGCTGAGGCTTGCAAGGAGGGGAGAACAGAGAAAACACAAACCCTGAGACACCCCCATCCCCAAACTCACATGTGGTTTTGCTCCACTTCACTTGAAAGATGACATGTGAAGTCTGGTGGGCTGGCACCAGCCACGAGGTGTTAGAAATCAGCTGGGAGGAGAGGAGCTAGAAACGGAGTGCAGGGCAGGAGATCCCCTGCAGCTTCTCTGCCCTCTCCCTCCTTGCTGCCCCTAGCAGAAAGCCACAGGCCCTGCGGCAAGTCCCTACATTTAGACGCCCTTTGGGTGATACTGAATGGGGACAGCGAGCAGCAGATATGCCCCGTCCTTCCCGGGCTTGCTCTCGCACAAGAGGCAGCATCCCCACCGGCCCAGAGGGGCTTACTGTGCTGCCTGCTGCCTCCGTTTGCTAGGGAGGCGCCCAGGAGGAACGCAGGGGAAGTTTAACGGAGTCTGCGGTTTAACGAGTACCTCTGCAGGCTGGGTGCCTGCAGGTCGAGGGTGACCCCTCAGATCAGGAGGTGGCTGCTTCCCAAAGGCATCCTGCACAGGTGAGCTGGTGGGAGCATCCCCAGAGGGCCATGAAGAGCTGGGGTAAAAGCCATTTTGTGATGTTAATTCCTCTGTAAGCAGACAGGCGAGAGCAGCGGGAGAGTTGTATGAAGTCTCCCCCATGTTACAGGAACCAGGTAATCTTTGAGACCCGGCAGAGACACCCCTGCTAAAATAAGGCATATCAGCAAGTTGTTTTGAATGGTTCCTTCTCTGCATCTCGAGACCAAGACACATGCAGGGGTCAGGACGGTCACTGGCATGAACGTCTGTGCAGGCAGGGTAAATTGGTCCTGCATCAGATTTAGCCTGAGAGCAAACTGCCTCAATAATCCACGTCACTACAAGAACAACTAGAGGAGATGCCCTGGGCCTCTCACTGATGCCAGCAGAAAGCAGGGAAACGAAGGAAAAATTTCCCTGGTAAATTTTAAATATCTCCTGGTAAATCTGCAACCAGCACTACTTCCTTGGACGCAGAAAGCATTTATCACATGACCAGAAGTCTCCCGTTTCCCAGGCACATCTATGCAAAACTGCTTAGAAAGATGCTGTTAGCCAAAGCTGCTTTTAAAGCTGATTCAACCGACCAAAAAGTTTCAGTGACACCACTGATTTCATACAGTTGTTCAGGAAGATAACGAAGCAGGAGCAGTGGGGAAAAAAAGCCAAAAAACCCAACCACAACCAAAAAAAAGGCCCTGAGCAATATCTGAAAAGTTAAGCCATATCGTCACAACACCTTCAAAGAATTTTAATTGCTTGTTTTACTGAAAGAACATACGAGTTAGGTACTTAAATACATTTAATTTATTTAAATTTAAATTAATTTAAAATTTAATTTAAATACAGGTTCAAAATGCTTTATGGCAGATGGCACTTTTCATTTGGTGAAAAATAAATCGTTTCTCTTTTTTTTTGCACAGTGTTTATCCCAGTTCAGCCTGTACCAGTTCGGGGCTTTTCTATGCTCCTGGCTGAACCCCACCATCCGTTGCATGCGCCCCGGGACAACAGACCCCAGCCTCTCACAAAGCAGCGTTACAGCCCCTCAGCCCTGGCCTGTAACTACCCTCACGAGCACCACAGCTCGCCACGGCCAGCATCCACCAGAGCATCCCACAGCCGCCGGGGTCACGAGTGCACAAACTCAGAGCAACACTTAATAAAAGCAGAGGCAAAAACCACAGGCTGTGGACAGACAACCGCTGGCTAGGAAGCTGAATGTAATGGAAGTAGTCTGTCCTGCTGGCCACCAAAAGAAAAAGCTGGACCTCGTTTTCCTATGCCAAATGATTTTAAAAAGCGACTGTGCAAGCAGTTTTTAAGAGATGAGGAAGATTATTTGGAAAATAATCCTGGCAGGATGCGTAGCCGTGTCTGTTAAAATAGTACCTTAGAAAAATGCATAGTAAAGTGATACCCATTCAAACATATGTTTCTACAAATCAGCAGCAAACCCCTTGGAATGGAGCACTGCAGTCTGGGCTAACACTACATCAGCACTTTTAAAGGAGTTCTGCTCCGATTCCTTCCCCTGGTGCATTTTCAAAAGGCACCAGCTGGCACCGTCAGCTTCTCCTGGCGTCTGCTTCATTCCCAGCATTCACACCAGAACACCCAACTCCCCTCCTCCCCAAAATTCTCCCTTAGGAAGACAGTATTCAAGAGAGCCACGCTGCCCAAACACACCTTACAGCATCTAAATGGCCTCTGAGGTGCATCTTTATGCTCCCCAATACACTGTTGTTCAGGCAAGCAGTTTATCTGCCAGAGTCTGGCGTGTTTAGGGGTCCGGAAAGGGCACAAGCATTTCAAGAAGGGGTTTAATGCCTACGCAGCTTCCCGGCTACCACTGTCCCGCACGGCCACGGTCCCCTCCATCCTCTCCTCGGCACTGAGCTCAGGGATGAGCTGAGCCACAAGCAGCCAAGCAGGCTGTGCTTCCACCCCACAAAATATGGTGCTGGGCCTGGAAACCACTGTCAGGCTTTCTGACAAGAAGTGCAGCAGGAAAATTATATTAATTCATTGCTAGTTAAGGACACTTAGTGGTGAAGCTTTTCAGTGAAAGTATACAAACACCCACAACACCCACACAGACAGCAGAGATAAAAACCTGTTTCACTAGCTCAGAACAAAAGAGCAAAACTACAAGGATGGAAGCAGAATAGCTCTTTGGAGGGAAAAATAAAAAAAGCAACAACAATAAAAAACCCACATCAAGACATTTTGTGTATACGTTTCAAAGGGTAAATATTTTGGCCTCCCTATCCCACCTTGCTGCTGACACAAGAGGCCAGGTCCTCCCAGCAGCCTCGATGAATGCCCCAGCATGGGGGGAATGCTCCCAGCCACGGTGCAGGAAACGAGGAAAGGGCTGAGAACATGCTCAGCTCATCCTCAGTTGGGCAAATGATGAGAACTGGCTCATTTCGTTTGCAGGCAAGAGGAAAATATGGCATTTACGGGATGTCCCCAGCACCTCCCACAGACCGTGAGGGCAATGCCGGGCAGTCCTCAAGCGGTGGCCAGGGGCAGCACACTAAAAACTCCTGCGCAGCCCCCAGGTAGGTAAAAAACTTTTGGCTTGTCATTAAATTGATCTCAGCTTCCCTTGTTTTGAGCAGGTGGTGGGCCAGAGTCCTCCAAAAGTCCCTTTATGCCTGTTATCTGTGACTTTGTTATCAACTGCTACAGAAATTTGGATTCCTGCCTCTGCAAACACCTTGTGCTTTGACACAGCTGACTTTATTTCAGCCAGAAGCATTAGAAATNGGGGGGGGGAAGACATAGGCAAGGATGCGGAGGAGGCAGATGGAATGATTCGGGCATAGGCTCCTCTACCCTGTTGGACTAGACCATGTCCACATGCCCACCGCTGCACTTCGAAGGAAAGCGCATTTTATTCTTGAGCAGAGAACTCCAAAACATGCAGCAGCACCACTTGTGCAGAGTTTGCAAGTTAGGTCCGACACCTGAAGTAAATATTGCACCCCTTAGCCCCACTGGCCACGGGACCGACACACCGCACAGGCTCTCTGGCAAGTACCTCGAGACCGAAGGAGCAGAGGTTATGGGAATGAACACCAAAAGCTTCCCCCAGTCCTAAGCTGAGCCACTGCAGGAGCCAGCAGTAGGGAGAAGCATTCTTCTAACAAGCGACTCCAGCGGGCACTGGAGAGGAATGGGCTCTGCGCTGCTGCATGCCCGTGGCTGCCTGCTCCCAGCCGGGGCAGCCCCTCACCGCAGGGCTGGGGCAGATCACATTTGCTACCATGAGTTTAAACGCTGCCTTCACTTGCAAAGGTTTACCTGGTACGACTGCTTCTGTGCTTTGCAGTGAGAACCCACTTCACGGCAGCACAGCCTGCGCCTCCCTTGGCGGCTGGTTTTGGGGAGCCCGGCTCCTCTGGGCCGGAGAAAGCAAACCAAGGAGACGCCAGCCTGCCGGTGCCTGGCTGAGAAGGTGTTTGCAGGCAATCCTGCAAAGTCCTGATGGAGAGCCACGGCCTCCACACATCACCCCGAGCCTGCTGCTCGTTTCACAGCGCCACCCCCTTCGACCTGCCGTGCCCCTTCGCAAGCTCAGTGAAAGGGGAAGGGACAACCTGCACACTCTGACGGGAGCCCAAGAGAAGCCATGCACAGAGGTAATCAAATCCTCATTAGTGGCATTTATCTCCAGTAACGATCTGGGCAAAAATATGTAAGAGCAAGCAAAGTGGCGCAGCCAAGAGATGAGCAGAGACAGCTGCCGACGCAGACGTGCTGCTAAGAGCATGGCCACGGCTTCGCTGCACGAGCCTGATCCTGACAATTCCCCCTTTGCACCATGCCCTTGCTGGCTCCTGCATCTCCAGCCACAGCACGAGGCAAAGCTGGGAGCGAAGGCAAACAAACCCGCACTGGAGCCGGGCAGCGGGCAGCTCCGCCGGATATCTGCTGCAGCCCAGCTCCAGAACTGACCTCTCCAAAAACCACGGGTGTCCCCGACAAACAGTGTGCAGCTGAAAGTGTACAACGCCTTCCACAATATTGAAGAGCCCATCATCTGGACTGATGGGTGAATCAATTGAGAAGCCACGGCAGGCAATGCAGACGCGTTTCTGTTTGACCCAAGTGCCGTGGTCCCAGCGTGCTTCCCCAGACACCTCAGCCTCCCATCCCAGCTCTGGAATCGGACAGGACACCACTTGGCCGGAGCGATATGCCCTGTCCAGATGATCTCTGCTGGGGATGAGCCAACATCACCCTGCATTGTGAGCTTGTTGACATTAATGTAATTGTTCATTTACCCCGGAGACAAGCTGGAGCGGCTCCCCCGCTCCCCAGGAGCAGCAGGTTCTCGCCAGCCACAAGCCCCCTGCCCGGCCAGCCAGGGCCAGGTGGCTCCTCATGTAGGACGACAGAGAAGCGCTGCCAAGTGAGCGGGCATCTTGCCATGCTTCCCTTTCAGGGGCTGCCCCAGAGCCTCAAAACTGAAAAAATCTTCTGATTTCCAGCTTAAATGCTTTGTGGTCAGATAGTATCTGTCTGCTCCAGTGTTGTCCATCACCTGAAACAGCTCCACCCTTCCACGAGGTTCTCCCTTGTGCTGCATTTATGTATATTTATTCTGGAAGCACCCTGCATGACTGCCATTCACAGGCAAGGAGGCACAGCAGAGATTCACAGAGGCAACACTGGAGGATCCACCTTTCTCCATCCTAAATCATTCCTCTGAAGTTGTCCCTACTTGTTTCCCAAGGCCGTGTTCAAATAGTGCCCAACTCCATAAACCCGCCCAGGAACGATGGGGCAGGAGCGCGAGTTTCTGCGGCGGTGGGCGATGCTGACAGCTCCTCTCCGGAGCCCTGCATCCCGCCTCCAGCTGCGCGGCCTCGGGGGCGCCACGCTGCTGTCCCGCAGGGACCGGGCAGCCCTTGAGGCCGGGGCGCAGCGGGCGAAGGCTGGGCACGTCTCTCCTCCTGCTGGTGCCGGGGCAGCAGCCGGCCATGTTGTCAGCTGTCAAGTGAAAATTAGGCAAAGAGCTTCAACAGCTTGCCTTGAGCAAGCTCAGGTCCAGAGTCTCTCCTCCCTACAAAACTCTTCTCGCACAGGAGTTTGCTAGGGCTTTCTGTAAACCCCTTTAAAAGACTTCAGCTTTGAGCTGCTTAGGCCAGCATCCCTCTCTTCTCTTCTGCCACAGCAGAGTCGCTTTCACTCTGCAAACTTTCCTTATTACCATAGGGAAAGACCTTCACAGGCTGCCCTGTTGCATGGGTCAGGAGGAGAATCCTCTGCTGCTCCGAGCCACAAGCACTCCAGACACTATTACGTGTGGATCTAAAGCCTCCGTATTTCACAGTCCTTTGGGAAAGCGCAGCGTGCCCGTCAGGCGGAGGGAATGCTGCCGGCTCCTGCCCGGGCGGCAGAGCGAGGGCACGTGTTCAGGGACCAGTGCTGGCAGGCGGGGAAGCACAGCACGGGCGCTGACAGAAGGAGCTACGATGCTGCTGCTTACTGCGGGTTTGACTTCAGAAGGCTAACTGCAGGAAACCAGAATGCCTGCCTGTTGTAAGGAATTGGACGGTTGCCCCTACAAGATATTTTGGGACAAGCAGTTGTCACAGAACATGTGTGTTTGACATTATTTTTTTACTGAAATACAGCAGTCTGGAAGTGGAAAGTCATCTGTCATCAGAATGGGAATTGCATTTTGCAAGTGCAAAAAAGCATTTTTGTTTAACTCTCAGCTGGGGCAGGATTTCTGCAAGCCAAATGTCCCCAAGTAACAACTCCCATGCGGCTGAGAGCCATCGCCAATGGAAGAAGCTTTGACAGAAATGCTGCCACCAGATCTATATTTCCAGCAGGGAACATACAAAAAAAAAACAACCAAACAAACCCACCCAACAACCTCTTTGGATAAACAAGAGAACAGAAGGCCAGTTTTAATAAAGGAAGGATTAGAAAAAAAATCAGCTTATTGAGCCTAGCAGACCAAAGACAGGAGAAGAGGTAGTGCTGGTGAGGGAAGAGGGGACAAGTCTGCTCCGGGGGCCCTGGCTCCTCTTTGCCGCTTCAATTGCATGCCCTAAAGCACTCCAGAGCTTTTCTCTGCACCACTATCCAGCCTTGAAAAACTTAATTTTAGCATGATATTAAAGTGTGCTTTAAAATGGAATAGAAGCCACACCAGTTTATGGGAAAACTACACGGAGGTGGATTTCAGTGAAGTGCGGTAAATGATTTTGAGACTGAAACCTGTCATCATGCAGCCACTAATGTGGAACGGAAAGCTACAGCCCACGCTTCAAACGGGGATCTGCCAACAACTGCAATCTCTATAAATCAGGCCATTTTTAATTCATTACTCGCACTGCCCCCTAAGATTGGAAACTGCGAGCTCATCCATTCAGCCTTTATGTTGACACGCAGATTTTTCTTTTTGAGCACTTACATAGATAGTCATGAGTTATTTCACTTTTAATCCATTAGTGTTTACACATCAAATTAAAACCCTCCAATCGTTTTCCCAAATACCTTTGGCCTATCATAGTAGCATAATTTCTTCATGCTATTCCACCCTTAAAATTCTGCTTTTTAGAGCAATGTAGCCCTTCAATTCAGCATCTGAACTGACACATTTGCAAGATACCTACTGATTAGGTTTTTTTACTGTTAAAATTATTGTCTTTTCTAGAAGTCAATAAAAACTAGCAGTACATTTTCATAGGACCCCTAACATGATTTCTGGTTACCAAGGAGATTTCCTTGAGGAATTTTCTATTGAGAAAATAAAAATAACTTTTAAAGAAAAATAAGACCTGCAGTAAATTGCTCAAGTGCAAGTGTGAATTTCAATACATAATAATTTGCAGCCGCTCCATTGTTTGCCAGTACTTTAAACAGAAGCTATGGAAAATATTTGTATTCAGATTTATATTGTGTCGATACCTGCTGGGCATTTCAAGCAGGAAAACTCAATGTGCCTTTCTGGCAGGCCTGTTACACGTGAACACGATGCGGTGCTCACAGACACCCTACCAAGAAGCACTTGCTGTAATTTTATGAGCGTGTCCGCTGTAAATGCACAACGGCTTGTTAGAGCACAGCTACGCTGGAGGTGTGGAGAGACTGCCAAAAAATATGTTGAACTGTAAATAACCGAAGCCATAACCAAACACACAGACTAATGATGTTTCTTTGCTCACGGGCTGTAATGCTCATCCTTGGTTGGCATATTGCTTCCACCGCACCCAAAGGCTTCCACCGCATTTTACCGAAGGCAATGGCTTTTGTGGAATAGGAGGTGAGAAGAGCACAGCAGCACAAGGAGCACACAGAGACTGGCTCTTGACCGGGGCACCGACTCAAGGGGGTGTTGGAAAGCTCGAGCAGCATGCCCAGAGCTTGCGAGTTACTGTGGGTCAGTCGATGCCGAGGCAGACCCCAAACCATCTGCCCCATAGGTTCTGCCTATAGCTCTAGCCTGAGGGTGACCAGCGTGTGCCTGGAAACAAGACACAGCAGGGTCTCTGAAAAAGGGGCTGTTTCACATACGGCTAGTAAAAACTGCCTCCAACCCTCTTTGGCAATCATCTTCTGGCCATAGCCCCGAATCACAAAACCAGCACTGGCAAAGCTCCCCGCTCCGTGAATCAGGGCAGGAAAACAGAGCAGCAGCGTTACGAAGCCTGAATCTGTAGGAAAGGGGCTAAGTGAGCAACAGCTTACTCAATGCTCATGAATTTCATCCCTCAACATTTATAAACACAGGAGAAAACCCACAGCCATGCCTTTTCACTAAACAAGATCATTTGCAGCATTAGGAAAGGTTAAGAAATGTTCTTCTGACTCAAACCTCAGTCTGTGCCGAAAAGAGAGTAGAAGACCTCACCAGGGCACAGGAAACAAGTCCAGCCTCAAACACACCGGGCAGGGAAGCAGAGGGCTCCGTTAAAGGGTCCCCATCTTTTGCACGCAGTTCCCTACAAGCAAGAGAGCCACAGGATAGAAACCACCTTTCTGAGCCTCCCCTGAAAAACATCAGTATTTACCTTTTTTTTTTTTTTTTCATTTTTATAATTATCATTCTGGTTTTGTTTGGCCCCTGCCAGCCTACCTCTCAGGACGCGAAGAGGGCACTGCAGTCTCAGGAACGAGCTGCAGAGCAGGCAGCGAGATTTCGAATGAGCTGGAGCAAGGAGGGTGCAGTTAAACGAGATGAGCCTGAGACTTGTTTCCTCAGCACCAGGCCAACACCTGGCCAGCGGGCACGCTGCTGCCTTCCTGGTTGCATTTGCCTTCTGCAACCTACTGAGCACAACTCTGGCAGCAGGCTGCAGGAGCTGTGTTCCCCGGTGGGGATGCTCCTACAGGGACCAGGCACCTGAGGAGGGGTAATTCCCAGTTCCCTTCCTTCCCAAAAGACACCACTTGTACCTGGAGATGAAAAACCACCTGTTGCAACAAGGATGTGACTTGTTGCAAGCTAAATTACATGCGGTGGCCAGATTTAAAATGGTGTAGATTCTAAAAGGCAAGGTGAAATGAAACCCTTCACCCTGAGCTGGCTACTTATGACTCACTTTTACATGCTAGCTGTGGTCTGCCAAATCTTTACTTGCATTTCAGTATTTTAAAAAGCCAGGTCAGTGTGACTGTGAACCCCTCCTGTCCTGTGATCAGTGTGAATGATCTTTTACTAAGCAAGTAGTCATAAGCAAAAAGCTACAAGGGGAAAGCTAAAAAAAAAACACCCCACCCTATCCACAGTTGTCCCATACCCTGCAGCAATGTAAGTATGATTATATATAATTTATATTTCTAATTATGATTTAAATATGATTATTTATTATTATAATTTGGATTAGGGACAACCAACATCAAGGAGTTAGCCTTATTACTAGGTAACGACAGCTGTGCCATTAGCATCTTCTCAAGGGTGGCCAACAACAGATGGCAAGGGAAAGGAACGAGACCGAGGCACGGCTGGCAAGCAGCCTGTCCCACCACAGCCTTTCCCAGCCATAAGCATTTAGTGAGCGCCCAAGGTGGAAGCTGTCTTTGAACCCAGTACCAAGCAGCCACTAGTGGTTTTAGGCCACAAATTTGTTTCATCATTTTTTAAAAGCAGTTTTTGCTCCTGGCTTCCCTAAAACGCCAAAATCTGGAATTTAGGATTTGTCTGAGTGGGGCTGGGATCTGCCTTTGTGCATCATAAAGATCTGGAGAAAGGTCTGGGCAGCTCCACAGCTTTGGGCAGCAGGAGGTTGGACTGCACGCGTCCTCCTGCTCTTAGACCCCAGAAACCAACACGCCACAGACCTGCCCAACAGACCCCCCCACCAAACACCGGCACGCAGAGATATCCACCAGAGCAAGGAGACAGCCACTGTAGCAAGCATACTTCATAACAGGTGCCACCACCTCTGAAAGAACGCAAAGACCCAACTACCTATTGGAATCTTTCCTTTCAGCCTGCCTCAGCTTGGCTGGAGTTCCCTCGGCTTGAACACTCACAGCGTGCCCCTTCTTGGCTCTCACGGTCAGCCTGCAGGTTTTGAGGGCTGCCCTGTCTCCCAGACCCCTGATCCTCCCTGTCAGCTACACTGCTGCATCCCAAGGACAGAGCAACGATGTGCAACGAGCAACAGGCACTCGCCTAGCGCCAGTTGTTTATTAAAGTATTTTCTGCTTTTTTTTTTAAAGTTTACAAAATGGATGTTTTTCACATGATAAATGACTGGCAGCTGACCTTTTCCGTTAATAACTTAATTCATGTAGAAAGAGTGGACTACCCAATGTGATGTGACATAGAGGTCAAACAATAAACCACACTGTACACAGACGGCCATGGAAACAGCCAGCATACAACACCATTGAGCAAGACTCTGAACATGAGTGTGCTTGGGTAGTTTTCAGAATTGAAGTGTAATTTTAAGGAAAAACCCTGATTAATTTTTGAAGCAGAGCATATGTACTGACAGTGAATGTTCTGCCTCAGCCTGCCCACAGGAATCCTTCACCCAGCAGCTGCCTGAAGACTTCTTACTGCTGATACAACACATGAGCCACCACATCTAACAGCCTTGCTTGGGTCGTTTCAACATCCAGCTGCATGGGTTTCTCACGTCTTGCTTCCCTTTCCCCATTTTCCATCCTTTCCCAAAGTACTCGGGAGGGGCGTTGAGGTGAAGGATTTCCAGGTCTCCTGTGAACCCTTCAAAGGTCCACTGGGGCTTTTATTCTAGACAGAGGAAAAAATGGGGTTCTTTCAGCTGACAGAAAGAACAGTATCTTATTGTCACAGCATGAGAATTAGTGCTGAATTATTTAACACTCCTAAAACGTTCAGCTTCCATACTTTTTAGCACTGTTGAAAAGATGGGACTGATCAAAATTTTCTTTTTTCAGCACACATCCCAGAAATAGTGGGGAAAACCCCCACGTGTTGTACTTCAGCAGCACAGCAGCAATAAATAAAGCATTTCTGCTTTATTTTCTGAGGTAATCTTCTCCTTCCCAGTGTACCTGTGTGCGCCCGACACTGAACCAGAAAGGTGCACTGATGAGCTTACTTGCTGTGGAGCATGAAGCCTGAGGGAGCAGGAACCCATCGGATCCCAGCTGCTGCATTACACAACCACCTAATTTTGACCGCCATCCAGTTAACGAACAGCACCATTTCCCGCACATCTGAGGCCGCTCTCCACGAGCCCAGGGAAAACAGAAATGTGGGCTTGAAAGATTCTGTGATTCCTTTTGAAGGTCCCTCCTGAACAAGTTGTCTTCTTCCCAGAAATCTGCTCAACATCTTATGCAAATTCATTTAAATTAACATCATATAAATGCTATGACCCTCTGTGAAACAGAAATCATCCCCCATCTCTGACCACCAGGGAGGTTGGTGGATTTAAAAAGAAATAAAGAAAAAAATCTCAGCAGATTTCTGAGCAGTATTTGATATTGAATTGTATAAATCACAAACCAGACTGAACTGCATGTATAGGAATATGAAAGAAGGGTTTGATTAAGAGTTTGGTGAAGTTAAGATCTAACTGCATAGCCAGCTGAGGAATTAATTATCCAGATGAGAGAAATACGACTCCCAATACCAGGGCACTATTTCCATGTGGGCACACAGGTATGTTTGGCAGCTCAAAATCAGGACTATTTTAAAAAAGGGCGAGGGGGTTGGAGGGACTGGGGAGCCCCCGCACAGGCTGAGGTCTGCGCCACAGCCGGGAGGTACAGGAACCACCATGGGAAGCTGCGGTTCTGGTCCTCCTCCAGCTTTCACAATGTTTTCCACTGCGGTTCCTGGAGATTATATGTTGTTTGGGTATTGCAGTCGCTGGGGCTGCTCCGGCATGACCTGCCTGTTTGGGAACAGCAGGAAGAGACGCAGCCGTCTCCCCCAGCTCCGGAGGGCATGAGGCAGGGCTCTGAGTTAAGTCTCCACTGCATCAGAAGACCAAAACTTAAAATCTCCTGGGCCAAGCTGAAGCCAGCGGCAGCAGGGCCAGGCTCACAGACACACACCTCCAGGCAGGGAGAAGACATTTGCGCCCACTCCCAAGGTTCTGGCTGTTGGCAGCACGGTGTGAGTCAACACAGCTGCATGCGAGACTCCTGCTCGGTTTTATTTTCTTTTTGCAAAGACGGCGTTGCTGCCCCATAAAGTGCCAGACACCCACCCAAACCTCTAATGACAGCAGGGCAGGTTCATGGGCAGGGGGCATGAGGAGCCATCGCTGATGGGGGCTGGTTTATACAGGTCAGTGCCAGCCAAGCTGCAGACCCTGGGTCACAGGGGACGAGCCGAGTCCAGTCCGTACGGCCACACTTCACAGAGCCTGACTGAACTTTTAGGAGAGGCACGCTGGAGGCCACAGGGATGCCAGGCAGTTGTCGGTACATGCAGAGATGTTTGCGAACCTTTCTCTGAGACGGAGAAGAGCAAGAGGAAAACCTTCAGAGGAAACACCTCCCCTGCCATCACTCTTTACGTACAACTGACGGAACAGGACATGCCAGAGCCAGCGTCGGTGTATAGCCATTTTGCAAGCAAGAAAAGGCTAGGTGGTCTTACAGGAGAGGAAGAAGGAAAAGCTGAACATTACCTGCCCAAACATAAGCATTACAAAGTGCTTAAACAAACTAAAGCAAGAGCAAAGCAATTTTTGCCAGCAAGAAAAGCACAAGCCCTTCTGCACCGTACACAAATACTCTCTTCACCCACAGATGACATGGGGACAAGAAGAAAACTGCTGCTTGAAAGTGCCGTGCTCTGCTTCAAAAAGGCAGAGCAGCAATACACCTCCTCGTGCTAACTAACAGAGCCCACGGACACATGGACCTTCACTAAACTAGTCCTGGGTGACGACAACAGTAGAGTTTTAATGAGACCACATAGGCTCTGGCCAGCCAGGGGCTTCCCAGCTCTCGGAGGTGGTGATGGTGGTGGTGGTGGTGGTTGTGGTGGCTGTGCCTCAGCATTGTCAGGTGCTGTAACTTCCCAATGGTCACCAAGTTGGTGAGGCTGGGTGAAGCAAGCTTAAGTAAAAACCCCCAAACTCACAAGATGCCAAACTCGCCTGTTTGTTTTCATACGTACCAGTAGGAACTTCTACATTAATGAGCATGAACAGTTTGAGTCAGAATGATACCAGGTACAGGAGGCAAGATTTTCTTTAAAAAGGAAAGGGGTGTCATTGTTCATTTCCAACCATCATACTTAGACACCTGAAGAGCAAAAATACAGAGCACCCAAGGATTTCCAGTATTTTTGAAAGCAGCAGCACTGGAACACCCCTGGGGCTAGAATATAAGCACTCTGAAATTTATTCCCAGGAGAAGTTACCGAGTCGCTCTGATGAACAGTAGTTTGTTTACTGTCAGTTTTTATGAGTTTTTGACATGAATCTTCTGGCAGAGTTGAGTCAAAAATAAGGGAACCAATGAGTAAAAGTACACAAGCATCATTAGCAAAAATTAAAGAAAAAGAAACTGGTCTACTTTCATCAGCTTCAGGGAGCTAACAAGTTTTGTCTTTTACAAGCTTGCAATGCATCTCTCCTTTTCTGCCTAGGTTCATGCCACCTGCTTGCAGGGGGGGGTGTTAGGCATGGAGCACCCTGAGGCTTGCTCTCGAGTCAAGAAGTGAGCATACCCAGTAATCTCCACTGATTATGAAAAGCAGGTAGGAGCAAGTTTACTATCTAAAATTAGGCAGGATTATGGATGCTTTTCAAATTTCAAGTGTAAATTATGTTGAGAGCCCAGATTTAGATGTTCTCTTTTGAGAGAAAGGCTCAGACCTATACAGTTAATTATTTATGAGCCTGAGCAAATGCCGTGAAATATGATGTATGTACAGATATATTTCTGCCCCCTTCCCCAAGGAGTACACGGTCCTGAGGCTCTCTCCCCGGACCCGTGGAAGTGAAGCCTTGAGCCAGTGTCAGCAACGCCCTTTCCCTCCACTCTGCACCATGTTCTTCAAAACTTGCTAACATTTGCAAATGCAGAAAGGAAAAAAAACCCCAAACCCCGCTAAGCAGCTTAAAGACAGACTGTGCACTGTCTGAAACTCTGCAAAACAAGAGCCGTCGCCTCCTGCAGCAGGTTACTTCAGAGCAAACTGCAGACAGTAGAAGTGACCTGCCCCCAGCCCTGCCGGCTGCCCAGAATTGATGGGATTATCACAGTTTCACCTTTTGGCACTTCCCAGGCAATTCTCCCCAGGCTCCAGGTGCTGCCTCTGAGAAGAGAGGGAGAGTCACACCTGGGGCCGGATTTGGACCTCTCCTTCCCAGGTCACATCTGCTTCTACTCGGCTGAGGTCATCCTTGTCACAGGGGGCATCTCTTCCTCCCCTTGGTCCAGACGGCACCTTTGTTCCTATCTCTCTTCTCTATTACTGTTTCTCAGGTTTCATCAGCTACTCACAAAACAAAGAGAAGAAGAAAACATTTAATGAAACAAAAATATCATTACAGAAGTTTTTCTTTAATTCTAAATTTTAGTGTTTGCATAAAGTTGGCAACTCAGACTCACAATGCATATATCAATAAAATAGAAAAAATACATTACGTTTTCAGATATTTGGAGAAGACTGAACTACCCTAAACTTGATCCTCCCCTGAGTATGAAAAGCATGTGTACTCAGAGGACTACCCTCCACTTTTCAGAGCTGCTTCTCCATCCCACACAATCTGCCAGTATGGCAAAGCAGGGGCACAAGGACCAAAAAGGGGGAGCTGAATTCCTCCAAACTCTCGTTCTGTTTTGCTTTTTCAGAAGCAGCTTTGTCATTTCAAAGTCTTCAGTCAGCCTCCATATCCCAAGATCAGCAGTTCAGCACACAAGACCTTCAACAAGAATAAATCTAATTTCTCCTGAGAGAGATGCATGTTCCATAGCATCACCCAGAGTTTAGAATAACCATTTCAGGTCGGACTGGAGAAAACCCTTCTGTAGTGCTGCCTGGCCACCCCGCAGCAGAGAGGCTTCCCACATTAGCGAGGGGCAAGGCACACTATACCAAGCTACCGCTTTTGCCACTCCCCCATTTCTCAGAGGAGCAGGCTGCAGCAAGCTCCGAGGACACCACACATCAATAGCTTCTTCAGTGACCACGGACACTTCACTTGGGCAGTTTATCAGCTTGGCCAATTTCTGTGGTCGCCTGTATTTCTCAACTGAATCTCCCATCTCTCCCAGATGTCTGCAGGAGTAAAGTCTTCACAGAATCAAATAAGCTGCTGCAGAGTTAAGGAACATTGTGGAAGATGCAAACAGAGCTGCAGAAGGGACCTGCAGGTGGGTAAGAGCCTTGGGCACAGACTTAAAACCTCAGAAGGATGCCCAGCAGCGCTAAGCCCCGTCCTGCTCCCGCACACCCACCCAGGTACCTTCCACCGGCTGCTGCATGGACAAGGTCCTGGGCAGATGACCTCTCATCACATGTAGCTTGCTCTTACCTGGCTATTCAGAGGTTAAACCCAATTCATTTCAACCATGTGGAACAAGGTGCACACATGGGAGCACAGCCCAGCCTGGAACAGGCACTATTGTAACCCATGCATCCAATGCACACGTTACTCCCCTGCCGGCAAACCTATAGACACAGCTCACGGGTGACAGAGGTAGTTGAGGAAGCCAGCACGCTTGCAGGAAGGGAAACGAGTTACAGAGCCTTAATTCTACCTTAGTTAACAGAAATCCCAGGGTCTCTGTGCATTTGCTTCTTACTTATATAGATTCTGTTGGGATCACGCAGGTGCTGAAATTGGGATTTCATTGATCTTTGCAGTACAGAAACGTTTCAAGGAAGAAAAGGCACGTTACTTTAGCTCCATGCTTAAGAGAACAGAAAGCACAGCTCCTGGGTTTCAGAAAGTAGATTTGTATGCATTTAAGTAACTAACAGGCACTGCATAGTCAAGATGAAAAATTATTAATCTCAACACAGCAGTCAGCAATTACAAAGTGCCTCCCAACACAAGGGTGCCACCCAGCCAAACCTGCTGCAACACACCTGTAAACAGCTATGTATATTTGAATTTATTTCCCTTTGCCATCTGTACCTTTTCCTTTAGTAGCCAGGATCCTAGCAGGGACCCTTACCCACTGTTAGGGGTGCAGAAAGTAGTTTCTGCTCTGTGTACCTCTTAACTCTGCAACTCTTAACATAGTTATGTCTGTGAGTTATATGATTACAGAATGGCATGACACCCACTTTTCTCTAAATAACGTTTTCCTATAACACATGGCAGGAGTAACCCAAACTGAGCTATGTTTTTCTTTGAGAAGGTTGTGAGCTGACCTAAGACGATGAGCCCTGGATTTCCCAAATTTCAAAAGGAGTTGTGTGTCCAGACTGCAAAGTTTGCACCATGGGGTACAGAATCCACCTTCATAACACATTTGCTCATATGTGATATGACAACTGGTGGAAATGGCTCGATATATTATGGCATGCTACGTTTCTGTTTCAAATATGCCTATACTGACCATTTTCCAAGAGCCATACTCTCATACCCCGAAGAAAAATGGCACAAGTAGTTTTGATAAGGGAAGGGGTTAACTGAAAAAGCTGTATTAACTCCTGTTTCATCAGGAACAGGATTTAGGTTTTATTTTATTTTTAAGATTACACCCAACTAAAGGTAAGCTTAATGAAGGAGCAGTTTCATCCATCTAAAACCTGAATACTGAAATAAATGAGGATTTGTGCGTACATACATATATGCCTGCTCTCAGTCTGTGCATATACCGGTCCATGAACGAAAGTTCAGATGCAAAGGATATGATTAAATTTGCATTTTTTTTTGTACTGAAAGTGACTGATCTGTATCACACAGGCAATAAAAGAATTACATTTCTCCAATTTTTCCTTTCTTTGCTTTCAAAGTGCTTAAGTAATCTAAAAGGATATTTTAAAAAATATTCAGAAGACAGAGTTGCATGTGAGCTGAAAAAAGTTAGACTGCTTAAAGTTTGACGGTATAATCGATAAAGCTTCAGACACAATTCTGGGTCAACGAAACACATCTTGAATGCTGTGTATATAGTGACAGCGCTGCACACTCATCCTCTCATCCGCAGAAATACTGGGAGCCTCTTGTGGCCGCTGCCCCATGACTGTTGCCGGCACACCTGCACGGATACTGGCTGAGCTTCTTACCTGCGATCCGCATTTTGATCTTTCCGCAGCGTTTTGGAGGGACGCTAGCGTTTCAGAGTGTGGTGCCTGGAGCAGCGCTGTCCAGAGGCACGGGTGCCCCACCTGCGTGGATGTGATGCAGGGCTGGCCAGCAGCACGCAGCTGAGCTACACCTACGCAGGGCATTAAACGTTCGTTGTTTGTAACACAAGACCAGACCTCCCATGTATTGAGCTATGGCACGCTGCCTGTGGGCAGAACTATGTATGCACATCTTTAGAGTCAGCATCCCTCAAACCTTTAGGACTGTCTTAACTACAGGCATAGCAGGGATGATTAAGCCCGAAAACTTGCTAGGAAAATAATTTCAGACGTAGAGCAGCAAATGCTGGTCCTCGTCACCTCAAGCCACAGTAGCCTGGACTAACACTGTGTCATGAACCAAGAGCGTCGTACGAGTCAGCTGTTCAGAGAAGCCACTCGTTCCTTCGCCAGCGGCCAAAACCTGCGCTCGGCTGCTTTTGGGGTCAGCAGCTGGTCTGGTGCAACTGCTGAATTGCTGGAGCGTGACAAGAGACCGAGACATCCCGAGACATCGAGTGCTGAGGGACTGTCCTCATCGCACCGCACAAAAAGGCTGGTCTCGGTCCGCAGAAGGCAACTTCCCACTTCTCCAACCATAATAAGGATATTTCACCCTGCTGAGAGGCTTCTCATGAGCAAAACCATCTGTATTGACGGGGACATGCACCGCACCCTCCCCAGTGGGTCGGCAGAGATACAGAGCAACAGACTTTTTGAAAGAGGTCAGGATTTACACTGGTCCAGCAACTCCTTTGCCAAATTTTAGCCTGACACAATTTAATAGTACACAACAGACTCAAAGCCCTGGAAATTGAGTGCTGCCAGCGGGAAGCCTGACAGCACTTAGAGAGGGGGTTTTGCAGAGGCAGAGAGGTCGCCTCACTTCCATAATCAATTTGTCTTTTGCAGAAATACTCAGACTGGCACGCACAGTCCCAGCTTAAAAAAAAAACAAACCCACAAC
>VZTV01082408.1:2168-15496 GCA_013400875.1 Anhinga rufa | reverse complement strand
AGACACCACAACTTCTTTCAAATAACCCCAGTTTATTTTTGAAAAAATTCCTTTCTTCAGACAGGATATGGGGGAGGAGTCAATCGGTGATGTTTTACACATGCACATCTGGATACAGTCCAATTATTCCCCTTATACATTCCTCCAGTTGTTTTCATTTTGCTCCATGCTCTGGCATTCATAAATTTGTGAGATTAATTGTGTGTGAGCGTCTGCAGTCTTGGATCTGGGCACGGGTTTAGCTGCAACACAGCTAGAAGTCAACATTAAAGAGAGCTCCAGTTCAGAAAACACAATTTACATTTATACATCTTTGGTACAGTAAGGATTGAAGCAACTGTCATCCTTACCACATGCATCAAATTGGTAAGATTAATTCAATATCAACTACATTTTATTACTGCAGTTAGTTTGAGCCTCATGGAAAGCTATTCAGTGTAAATTGCAAAGGAAGGATTTATTTTTTTTTAGGGTTTTTTGGTTTGGGTTTTTTTTTTTTTTTTCTTCAGTTTTTAGTTTTCCTTGGTATGATTTCATTTGCCTTTGCGAATGATATGCCATCAAAAGAACAGAAGCATTGTAAAACCTCAAAGGAGTCCAGATAATCTAGCAGATTATGCCACTCTGGCCACTAACAGGGTCCACAGAGTTGGCAAATCCAGCAACGTGGGAAATCCCCGTACCAGAGGTATTCCCATGTGAAGCTCAGCAAGTTATAGCAGCAAGGAATCTATCTATCTACAATCCTCAGCAAATGTGGACAGGAAGGTTGTGACTGGGCTTCTGCAGTGCTCTGGCTATTCTAGGCTGCTAGAACAGCCCCCTTTGGGCCAAAGGCAAGCAAGCTTAAACCAATCACCAGAATAGGGGAAGCAAGAGGGCTAAGCACTGCTTCTCCTCTCCTGGGGCCAAGACTTCCATTTACTGATGTTTTGTATTTTATGTGCAATTTACTAACCAAAACCACCTGTTTCCTCAAGCTCTCTGCAATTTATTGTTTTGCAAAATCAGTTTCACATTACACTTCTGATCAGTGCAGTTCCACACGAGAGCTACAGAGCTAAGGTGATGTATTAAAATCGAGGGGTTGAAGGCCAAGAATCTACTCACTTCACTGCAAGTCTTCTGACCCAAATACAGTGCTGAATGCACAAATCCTACTTGCACTCCAACAGCACAGGTAGTTCTACGTTGTGATGTAGCTGTCAAGGCAGGGTGACAAGGGAGCTGAACTGTGCCCAGTTTACGAAGCTTTTCCAAAAGCAGTTAGCTGCTAGCAGGAACAGTTGGATAGCTGTAGGTTGTTTTGGGTTGGCTTGTTTTGTGCAAGATGGCTGTTATATTTTTGAACAATTATCTGTCAGGTTTGACGGGCTATTTACAGAAGATAAATTGAACTGAAACCTTCTTACAACCACCTACTCTTTTCCAAAAAATCCTTGAAGCACTCTAAGATAGTCAACCTGGGCAAACCATTTCAAATTTAGCAGATGATAGTAATCTAAAATACTTTAACTCCCTCATATTTCCCACTGTTAATCCATCTTGTGGATTAATCTTTGAAGATCTCTCAAATCCATGCAGTTCATAGTAGGCTCCTGAAAATACATAGCAGAAAAAAAAAAACTAACTCCGAGTCAGGAGATTTTTTCCCCCTCCCCCACCCCATGAAATTCAGCTTCACTTTTCTTCACTCAGAAGGAAAACAGATTGAGGTTGGTGTTCCTCATGCCCACAATACCTGAAACTGGCAGTTAATCACCACTGCACAGAGACAATTTTCTTGTCTGGCCTGCCACCACTGCCAATCCCTATAACTCCTCTGGCAATTACTTCTATTGCAATGCTGAAGGTAGAAGGTCCAAAAGGCAGGGAGAGTGGCTACAGTTGCAACAGGTTATTACTGCGGCAAGCAGAGCCGATGTCCCCAGCACTGCACTGCTCCAATTGGAAGTAGCTCGCACTGTGTTACTTGAGGATTGGACCAGCTGTGCAGTTCAGCCCCTCACCCTGAACTTCCATCCTTGTTGCATCCAACCTTAACGGTTGCATAAAGTATTTTAGCCTTTTCCTTTTTAGAGTTAGGAAATCGTACCTAAAACCACAAAGGTTGCAACTTAAATGAATTTCTTTCAGCATCAAGTACCTGAGAGTCCGGGAATGTCAGATTTATGGTTGCACGTACAACCTTAATTCCACTCCATGCATGTATGCATTGTGATTAAGTATCTGATTACGTGATTGCGCACTATTTTTCTCCGGGACTCCTGCCTCATTCAGTGTGCAGAAAGCACATACAAGAGTGGAGAATTACATTTGCACAAACAACCATAAATCCACCATTTCCTAGCTTCTGAGTACTTGACTTTGCAAACAATGTTCCTTTCATGTAGATTTTTTGGTTGTAATATTTGTACAGCATACACCTAAAGAACATTGCAGCAACCTACATTACAATACCGTCTAAGAGTACATAATCAATTTCTGAAACCACCTCATTTTATGTATGAAACATTTTCAAAAACTTATTTCATGGTTGCACTATCACGCTTATAAAAGTCATATTTTCCACACAATAGAGGCAGTGTAAAAATTAAAACAAGCTGCACACTGATTGACCAAGTTGTCTGAATTATTCTCTTTCTTCCTAACAATGAACTGTGTTCTCTGAGCTCCAAGTAAACAATTAAGAAGGGTGGGGGTTGGAGAGCAACCTATAGTAAATAGCATTTTAATTGCACTCATACAAAAAATATAAGGAAAAGAGTAATACATAAAATAAGCCCCATTTTCCCTTTAAAGCTGCTGGAGAACATGGTGCTGGTTTAGTAAAGGAGAAGTTCTGAGCTGCAGAAGAGGGCACAAATCTTACCGAACACAACTTGGAGGAAAAACAGAAGATACCTCTTACAAATTTCCAGAAACATGTCTTCAAGGGCAGGGGCTGTTATATCTAAGTTAGGCTATCAGAGCGTCAGCTGGTTCAATGCAACTCTACAATCAGAAAAGACAGTACACAATGCAGTTGCTGCCTCAGCAGGTGGCACTGGATTAATATAGATATAATACTTTTACTCCATAGCCCCCAAGCAGATTTCTTAGGCAGCTAAAAGCACTGGTTAGTAAGCTGTGGTTCTACTTTGAAAACCAACCACAAAAATAGGACTGGAGGGTCCCATATTACCAGGTCTCATTGATTCTACTTTGAGAACTCATGGAAGAAAACCCTGCCAACTCAGCCAGGAATCTCTGCCACATCTCCAAAAGTCATATACATCTTGCAGTTTCAGGTACTCGCCCAAATGTGGCTCGTTCAACTCCTCTAACTGATAGGGCATTTGTACTGAGTGGAAGCAAACAGAACTTTGCAAACTACTGCTTCTGTTTTACTCTTTCTTAGCTGTGCGAGTGAGTAGGGCAGCAAGCAGAAGAAAGCAGTAAAACTAAAATCTGAGAAGAACTGGAAGAATACAAGTAGATGTGTGATTATTTCCCTGAATATCTATCTCCTCTTCTAGTTGCTTTCCATGCTATCCAGCACTTGCAGGAATTCTTAAGCTTTCCCTTTGACATTGGGAAGATGCTGGGTCAGAGTTGTGAAGGAGATATCCCTCAGCAAATTCATGTTTTTCACTAGACAGACTAAACATTTCAGGTAAATTGGGGTTGTCATTTCTATTGGAAACAGGTAAGCAGGTCTCAAATATTGCAGTTCATTCAGGAATTTTCATAACATGGCTTACAGTGGGTCTTAATGGAGATGGAAACCAGAATACAGCACTTTCAGATAAAATATGACTATTACAAAAGCAGTATGGAAGCAAGTAGATATTTCTGTTAATATACATAACCATGCTTTAGCTATGGCCTTAAAGCATAACCTCTATGCTGAAAAGCACAAACAGGGTCACTTGCTTACATAAATCGTAAGAAGTCATTATAGGACAGGAAAGCAAGATTTTTACACACACACACACACGAGCAACATCTTTGATTCAAAATAAATATTGTTCAGAACAATATTAGCAAACCAGTTTGGATAGCAAGCAAAGAACATACAGAAAGAGCTTCTTCAGGCTAACCTTTAATTGCCTAGTAAATGCCTTCAGGCAATGTCCTTCACATGCTCAAACCAGTTCAAAGTAAACATCTTCAGATACAGTAGACACAAAGTGCTAATTCTGATTATCTGTGTTTCCACAGATTGTAAGGCAAAACTAGCATTCATTGCTACACAGCCACCTAGCTAAGACTGAAGGATTAACTAAATACCAACTTCTTCATTTCTTAATCAGCTAACAAGGTCTTCAAGCATACCAGCTCAAACCTTTGGATGCTCTTTCAGGGTCTAGCACCTGCATTTGTGCCACAAACCCTTGGGAGAATTTAGCTGCTGTCAACAAGTTTAATTTTTATCATTAACCATACAACCATCACATGAAGATTTCTGGAAGGCTGACAATATTATTTAGGCTTCTTATGGCCTGCTAAGCTTAAGGCCTTTGCATGTATGTACTGGATTAGGAGAGACAACGCAAAACTCAGAGTAGGATATCTTCTAACAATATATGCTAAGCCTTGTTGTGCCGCCTGTTCCACATGAATCTCTGCTGTGGAGTGTGCTCCCTCTCCAGGTCTTCCTTCCCAAGCTTGCTGTCCCCACTTCTCCAATCTCCTTCCACCTGATAGTATTTGCTAAGCATCTTTTCTGCTGTTTTTCCTTTACTGTACTGAAACAGGCTCCACCTTCACTGTCTTCACAGATGTATCCCAAGGCTCACAGAAATAAGAACCTGGAGGCTATCCACAAGATGAGGCTAATTCAGTAACATTTACTCTCATAAGACACATTGAACAACTTTAATTGCCTCCCCTTGGGATCTGGTAAAATTCTTGGAAGAATTTTCTAAGTCTGTTTACAAGCACTTCTAAAACAATTTATATTTATTAATAGCTTATCTTATCAACTCAAATTTTGCTGGGAAAAAAAGAATTCTAATTCCCTTTCTAGGAATAGAAAAAAAAACGATAGGAACAAGTACACACTTGGAGGTTTATCTGTACAGGTAGGAGCAATAACAGTATGTTTAGGTAACCAGTTGTTTGAGGGTTTACCAGGGATACCCCTGGGTACAAACTGGGATGGCCACAGTTTGGCATTACTCCTCGCTTCTTTTGACCTTAAATGAGGTATATCACTACCACTGCAAATCAAGACACAAATTATCTTGGGGAAGATAGGCCAAAGGGGGTAAACAAATGCAGCACAGTTATGATTTACCTACAGACTTCAGATTAAACTCACCAAAGATCATGAAAGATGTTTTTTGGTTTTCATACAGACTCAGTCAGATAAGCATGTTCAGGTATACAATAAAAGAGAACAAAATTCAGAGATAGTAGCAGAGCTACATTAAAACAATGAATCACCAACACCTTCATAAACATAAGGAGTGGAGCATGGTGTAAAATATCAGATCCTGCACAGAAGACTATAAATTGAGCATGCGTTTAATAGCTCTCCCTGATGTACCTTCTGATACCATAAAGTAAGGCCTCATTTCTGACTTCCTGGCTCTAGAGAATGTTTTTCTTTAATTATATGCACATACCCCATGTTAAAGGAATTTACCATTGCTTTCTCAGCCTTTAGCAGACATCTTATTAATTATTTTAAAATACTGAAATTATGAGAGGTAGTGAAGATAAATGTAACCTCTATGCAAAAAGAAATTCTGTGGGAGATTAGACTACAGCTGCAATTAGGTGAATAAATCAGGCATGATTTCCATAGGTTCCTCTCCTAGAAGATATTCTTTCCAAACCCAACCGCATGCGGTATAGCAAGGTCTCAGATTATGAGAGATTGGCCACAAACTAAATTTTTCTTCTGTGTGATCAGTTAAATGTAAAGCAACAAATCCAGAGAAAAATAAAAACAAAAATAAAAACCAGATCTCCAGCAGAATACTCAAGTTCATCACAAGTAGACACAACACTACATAGATCGAAGCCCTGAGAGAAATGTTCCTTGCTTAGAACAGTCATTCCCTATTGAAAACAATCTTTTGGTATCCCAATCTCATTTGAAAAAAAACAACATGCCTTTTTGGTATATTAGTAGTTATTTGCCCTTGAAATACATAGTTATAGGGACACATTAATATTTCTGGTTGTGTTTTTTATTTCTGTGCACAGTAAATGAACTATTAACCCATTAAACATCTTGGTGAGATATTAATAAACATATTGGTGAACGAAAAGCTGGACATGAGCCAGCAATGCACGCTCTCAGCCCAGAAAGCCAGCCGTGCCCTGGGCTGCATCCCCAGCAGCGTGGGCAGCAGGGCGAGGGAGGGGATTCTGCCCCTCTGCCCCGCTCGGGTGAGACCCCCCTGCAGCGCCGCGTCCAGCTCTGGAGCCCCCAGCACAGACAGGACATGGACCTGCTGGAGCGGGGCCAGAGGAGGCCACGGAGGTGATCAGGGGGCTGGAGCACCTCTGCTATGGAGACAGGCTGAGAGAGCTGGGGGTGTTCAGCCTGGAGAAGAGAAGGCTGCGGGGAGACCTTATTGCGGCCTTCCAGTACTTAAAGGGGGACTATAGGAAAGATGGGGATGCTCTCTTTAGCAAGGCCTGTTGTGACAGGACAAGGGGTAACGGTTTTAAACTAAAGGAGGGTAGGTTTAGACTGGATATAAGGAAAAAAGTTTTTTTACTATGAGGGTGGTGAGACACTGGAACAGATTGCCCAGAGATGCCTCATCCCTAGAAACATTCAAGGTCAGGCTGGACAGGGCTCTGAGCAACCTGGTCTAGTTGAAGATGTCCCTGCTCACTGCAGGGGGGTCGGACTAGATGGCCTCTAAAGGTCCCTTCCACCTCAAACTATTCTATGATTCTATTCTATATCCATGGAAAGAGTAGAAAGAAGGTTTGAAAAGAATAATGAGGTTTGAGGAGGTTGTCCTTGAGAACTGGAATATTGTCACAGGCAAGGAAGTTTTGGTGAAATAGTGGTGAAGGGTAACTAAAGCAACAGGAGCTATATGCTACTGAAGTTTCTGATGTGACTAAAATACACTGGACATGAAGGAGATGAATGCAGAAGGGATCGATAAATGGTGATGGTAATATGATGGAGACATTTGGAAGGCAAAAACTACTGATACCTGCAGGAAACAACTCCTCACCTCTCAGGCAAGGAAACACCTCTCTGGTTCAGAGCAATGGAACAAAGAGAGAGCTTGGCAGAATCAGTTCAGGAGGCTGTCTGAGAGATGCCACAGGCACCATGTTTTCAAAAACACAGATTCAGAAATATGGCCTTCAAGCCACATGACAAAGGAGACTCCACCAAAGTTCCAAACTGAATCCAACTCATTGAAGTCCAAAGTAGTCTCAGACAAATTTTACAGGTGTAAGGATCCAGAAGCACTAACTGACAGATTATATTCCAAAGACAGGCTGTATCCAAATATAGTATTTCTGTAAACCTCTTCTCCTAAAACTGAAGCAATATATCATATAAAGAGGTTTTTTCCCCTCTACCTTTTCAGATGCAGGACTTCCGAGAGTTATCCTAAAGGCAACACTGCAGAAGATTTTGTGGGACAGAATTCAATCTCAGAACCAATAAAAGATAACTGTGTGCATAGTCATTCTTCCACTGCATGTTCAGTTGGCGTATCTCACATAACTTCAAACATTCCCTGCTACCTGTTTTTGTTACTATTGTACTGCAGCTCCAGACAAGTACTTTGCATCACATTGTAACAGTCATATTCAGAAGGCTTTATAGAAAGGAGAAAGAAGCCAAAGCAGAAAGAATTTGTTCAACTTCATACAAGTGGGTGACAGACAAAGGTAAAAATCTTGATTCGATTTCCACTCCAATCATACTTCTTATTCCCAACATGTTATCATCAATAAATGCACTGAATTTCTCTCAATATTTCCAACACTGGTGAATTATGAAGTTTCCATCCCATCTATCTTTCCTTAGCTACTGGTTTTTGAGCATCTCCTCCTGTGGATGGAATCATTATCATTGTGTCTTTAAATCCCCAAGTCCCCTACAGTGAAAATTAACAACTTGTGGAAAGAAAAAAAAAACAAAACCAAACAACAAAAAAACCCAAACCACCAACCAAAACCCAAAAAACCCACAGTAGATCCTAATGATTTCTTCGTTATATGAAGCACTGTACATATACATACATGTGTAGTCTCAGCCTCAGGAGAGCTTTACGCAGACCTCACATAGGGCTACAGCCTCTCTTTGGAGAACCATCTGCCATTAGAGCTGATTTCTTCACTGTTTTTTCCAGCTTGCTTTAAGAACAAGTTGATTTGCAGGGACAATGTTGCTGCTGGGAGGACAGTGGCATTGTAGTTACTGAGCGGGCTGTGTAATCTGTCATATCTGACAGTCTGTTATGGTCATCCCTTTTCAAGTAATTAAGTACTGCCTTTATACATTACTATCTCTCCTCTATCACGGATCAACCCAAACACTTGTTTCAACTCCTATATTATGATTCTATTAGAATTGCAAGAGATGTGCAGTTTTTAAAAAAGGAAAGCTAATGGTGTAATAAACAGACAATAAACTGTAGTCATGAAAAGAAATAGTCACATTACATGGAGATTTATACAAGCTTGCCGTCTTGCACAGGAAATTTTCTATCAGCCCTTCTATGAATGAAAAAAAAAAAAACAACAAACCCAAAACACTAACAGCCCTGGAATTGAACACACAGTATCTTTAAACATAACTGAGACTTCCAAAATAGCAGCATATTGACTTTACATAATTAAACGCCTGGTGAATCTTCAAAGTGAAGAAGGGAAGGACACCACCAAGAATGTTTTTGGTTTTGTTGTTTTTTTTTTGTTTTGTTTTGTTTTTTTTTTAAATACCCATGATTGTTTTTCCTAGTCAAGGCAACAGTCTGTCAATACCTCAGAGTATGCCAAATATGAAGTTTCAAAACAGGGGCTTGAATTATGAACGAAAGCTAAAAGAACACCACAAATATTTCTCAACAGGTGGAAAGTATATAAATAAAATTTCAGATAATTTAAATACATTCAAACAGCTAAATTTTCCACAGAAAAACATGTTTCTCTAGCTAACTGGAAAACTTCAGACCAAAGACAGCATTGTGATTTATACAACCTGAAAAACAAAATATTTCCCATCCCTCCAAAATTAAGGAACCCAAAAGAAAACTTCTAAAAACAAAAGAGTTTTTGTGAAACAAAATACAAGCCAAATGTTAACATTATTGGTAGTAAATATTTTTGTTATAGCAGGATCTGAATGCCACAACTTGGATTCACATCTTTTACACTGAAATTTGGATGCACACGGAGACAATCAATATTCTGAAGTACCTACAGTTTAAAGACACAAGCGGAGAGCATCGAATGGGACCGAGATAACCCTTATAAACATAAAATATGTTTGCCTGTTGTAACATCATTTTGTTAGAGTTCTTTGTTTAAATTTTTTTTTTGAGGAGTGAAATATGTTTACAAATTATTCTATAGTAATCAAAGTAAGATCTTATATGCTTTGTCAATAAGACACAGTGATACAATCCTGTCCACTCCACACTTCACTGCTGCATAAATATCCTTTTTTTTCCCCCCTCTATGCATGGCTTTCTATGAAGCTTTGACTATACCAGCCCCAAATTCCACTGTAGCTACTCTCACAGGGCAGGAATCTCAATGCATTTTAAAAAAATGAGCGAGTACAGGATCTAGGTATATATCATTAACACCTTTTCAAAAATAATGAAGTAGAACAATTCCCTCCTGTATTCAGTGTTAAAAAAGCAGGAATTTAGAATCACATTCCATTGAATCATATTTCAATTTCTTTTCCTGCTTGGAATTCAAATACTCTGAGAGAACATTTGAGTTGTGCGACACTGACAAAACAGCAGAAACATTCAATAGCTTCTCTGACTTGCTTTTCGGTTATGCCCTTATGTGCCTTCAGGTCTTTACAGTTAATTAAATCAAGCCAGATTTCAACCAACTGCATGACAGCAGCGTCATCAGCATGCAATCCGCTGAAGCTTTCTGAAAGTCCCTCTAATTATTTTTGCAAGTTTAGTGCCTCTTTGTGCAGTTCTTCACTGTATAAAGTGTGTACTATCATTTGATCCATGCATTTCTAGTGCTCAGAAGCTGTTTTAACATTCTTAACAGTTTCATTAAAATACTCAGTCTCTTTAAAGAGATCTAGCAACTGAAACCGGTCCTTCAACCTCCCTTAAACCTATGCAGCTGACAGGAGGTGCAGAAACAGTTTTGAATACCTGCAATGTTCCTTTATGATAGTATTGTTATTTTTCAAGCAGATTTAAACAACGTTATCCTTGGAAATCTAAGAAAACTGGATGTAGGGATCCGTCTCCTTTGCTTAATTTTTACTACTACCCTGACCAAATGAAAGAGATTCCTTACCACACTGTTTACATTGCTGGATAGCACGGCTTGAAATCACTGGACAAATGTAGGTGTTTACCATGCATACACACGTACTGCTGAGCACCTGGTAATTATCACTGAAGATCTCCAAGAAGTCCAAGAGGCAGTAGATCTTCACGACTTCCCTTTAAAGCCAGTTAAGTCCTTCATTCACAGACTGAACTTAAAGAATAACATATCCAATACATTAAAAAGCTCGGCTTTTTTTTTTTTTTAAAGCGCTGTATTCTATTTTATTTGTCCTGTGGCGCTTCTTTTCCCAGGCTCTGTGCAAAAAACAAGGGACTACCTCGGCGCTAAAGAGTCTCAGTGAACTTTTAAAAATTGTACTTCTGTTCAAAACTAGGAAAAAAACCCAAACAAACTCTGAGACTGAGTAAATCTACTGGACTATTTTCAGAGATGGTGAAATTTTCCACAACTCCACATCAGATCAAGGATTTTTGGACCACTATTATAAACTACTAAATGTTTTAACTCTGCCTGTGGAGTTCATCGAAGTTTTACGCTGTGGTGCTACTACTAGAATGGTACAGCTCTATTAACTCAGCAAACTTCCAGTTCTGTTGATATCATATCAATTCAATCCACTAAAACTTGAAACAACAGATGTTCCAGGATATTATATACAACTTGTCCTCTTTCTATAGAATCCTATGTGAAATTATACTACTGATCAAATACCATTTTTTCTTTAGTTTAAAAAAAAATACACTGACTTTTATTTTAAGCTCCATACTATTCATCTAGCAGTTTGTTCCTCTCTCTTCTACTAGCAGAAAATATAATACAGGAAAAGATTTAAATTAAAAACAGATCTGTGTAGTGAATTGCATATGGTTTCCATTTTCCTTCATGCAATGTTTCATAGACAGTCAGGGAAGAAATCCCTCCCACAAATATGGATCTGAAGCCTACTTTCAGAATCTTGTCAGCACAGGAGTTAGGAGACAGCTCTCTGTGCATGAAAATGCTGCAATACGTCTGTGCTCTATCTCGTTAGGGTAAATCATTCCTAAAAAGTACCATTGGACCTGGCTAACAAATCAGTATGTATAAAATATGCCCGCTCAAATGATGGGGGCTGTGTCTGTATGAACCTGCCATAGTGTTTTCTGCTTTCAGGCATACTTAGTTTGGTCCATGCCACACAGCTTGTTGCATTTTATGCCTGTTCACAACATACGGAGTTTTCCAGTGCTAACAGCTTTATACCTAGTCAACCTACTCCATGCAATACTAAACCCAGCCAATAAATACTACATCTGCCAAAAAGCCTCCATAACTATTATATTCCATCAGCTTTCCTAGCTGATTTAAACAATTACTTCCAAGGTCTTTCTGACTTTGTTTACATAAAATACATCTTTGCCTCCTATTCCTCATAGCCTATACTAATTTCTTTTTTCTCCTGCATTCTCAAAGTTCCTGGTGACATACAAACACCAAAGCAAGCATGCCATGTTTCTATCAGACACCAAGGGAGGTTTACAAAGAAGCAAGCTCCTTCTTTCCCTAGACACTCTC
Organism: Anhinga rufa; assembly: GCA_013400875.1. Taxonomy (NCBI): domain Eukaryota; kingdom Metazoa; phylum Chordata; class Aves; order Suliformes; family Anhingidae; genus Anhinga; species Anhinga rufa. Next base: position 3,463 of record VZTV01082408.1, on the reverse strand, counting down.
AGGGGATTTACATGTCAATGGAAAAGAATGATTGATGAGCTGCTGTTTGTCAGATGCATTTGTTGTTTCCATGAGTTAACAATTGTTTGGATTTCCTCCCCTTTAGAGATCAGCTTTAAGCTGGGCATGAGTGGGATGGAAGAAAACTTGGAGCACCTTCCCTTTTTCCTCTTCAAGGTAAAAGTCCAAGTAGGAGGGTATGTGCATTGAGAAAACAATGTTCTCAAGAAGTGTTACTTGGTTAGCACATCAGAATGACACAACACTGATCCCTGTAAAGACAAGACACTTAGGTTTTGCATAGTTGCAACGTGGAAATAAAGACCAAGTTTAGCAAAACTTGGGAAAATCATATGTGGCAATATCTTGTCTTTGAAAGAGTGTGTGTGGGATGAACACATCTTCTTGCCTGATGGACATAGCCTCTGCTTTAAAAGGTGCTCAGCACCTGTGTATTTATATGCCTGTTCAGGAAAAATCAAGAGCTCAATGGTTACACATTATGCAGGTCTTTCTCTGATGGACACCTGTGGACTGAGAATTCTTTGACATGTTAAAAAGAAGAAAAGGAAGTCTTGCTAATTCTATGTCTCCTTATATTTACATGTAAGAAAATGAAAAGTGTTACCTAGGGAAATAAGCAGTCAGTAAAAAATATTAAATATACAAATACATTATATGAGTAATTGGGGGGGGTTGTACATATTAACCTGGCAAGCTCTGTGAACAGCACCATGTGCTCTAAAATCTAGTAATAGACCTGATATCCCCACAAAAGTCTATAGCACAGTTCAACCTGGCACTTCAGATGTTAGCATTCTTGAGTGCTGACCCAGAGTCCAGGCCAGGTCAGGTTGCTGAAAAAGCAGCAGGTATTCAAGGCTTGGGACAATACCTTCTAATTCCAGAGTCTTCACATTAAATTCATTTCCAAACAAAGCCAAACCTGCATGAACAAACCTTTGCATCAGTTATTCCCTTCCACTCTCCTGTACTTTTTTTCCAATCTTCTTAAGTTTTTAACTTCCCAAACTCTGAATTTGCTTTCAGAGAATTCTCAGATAGTGACAACTCTTTTCAATTTGCTCAATTTTTTGTTAAGTCTACTGTCAAATATTTTCTTTGTCCAGTGATCTCCACCTTCCCCAAAAAAAAAGAACAAACCACAAAAAATCCCCCCCCAAACCCAAACCCAAAAAACCCAAAAACACACACCACCAAAAAGCAAACATATAAATCTACCTATGGAGGGAAGCTGTGGGATAACCCAGGACCTCGCTAGTGTTTCTCAGCCA